>RWGY01000031.1:1649402-1759559 GCA_007726485.1 Eragrostis curvula | reverse complement strand
TGTCTTACATGTCCCTGATGCTCATAAAAACCTTGTTTCTGTCCATCGATTTACTTCCGACAATCATGCCTTTCTTGAGTATCATCCTAACTATTTTTTGGTAAAGGACCGGGAAACAAGGAGAACGATTCTGGCCGGTAGATGCAGAGGAGGCCTCTATCCATTGCCGAGGAACCTCCCAAGAAGAAGTGTGTATGGAGTCATCAAGCCGTCGTCCCATCGATGGCATAGCCGCCTTGGTCATCCTTCCTATCAAATAGTTCAGAAAGTCATTAGTAGTCATGATCTTCCTTGTCATGATGAGTCAAATAAAGTGTCAGTGTGTGATGCATGTCAACAGGGCAAAAGTCATCAACTTCCCTACCCTGTGTCGTCTAGTATTTCATCTAAACCTTTAGAGCTTATTTTTTCTGATGTTTGGGGGTCATGCTCCTGAATCTGTGGGCAGGAAAAGATATTATGTTAGTTTTATTGATGACTTCAGTAAATTCACTTGGGTTTACATGTTGCGCCACAAATCTGAAGTATTTCAGAAGTTTACTAAATTTCAAAACATGGTTGAGCGTCTCTTTGATAGTAAAATAATTGCGATGCAAACTGATTGGGGGGGGGGGGGGGGGCAATATCAAAGTCTCCACTCATTCTTTGTCAAAATTGGCATTATACACCATGTTTCTTGTCCACACGCTCATCAGCAAAATGGTTCAGCTGAAAGAAAACACAGACATGTTGTCGAAGTAGGACTGTCTTTACTTGCTCATGCTTCCATGCCATTGAAATATTGGGATGAAGCTTTTTCAACCGCCGCCTATCTCATCAACCGCACACCAACAAAACTCCTTGATTACTCTACTCCTTTAGAGTGTTTGTTTAAACAAAAACCAGATTTCTCCTCTCTTAGAGTGTTTGGTTGTGCGTGTTGGCCAAATCTTAGGCCATACAATACTCATAAGCTTTCTTTTCGATCCAAAAGGTGCGTGTTTCTTGGGTATAGCACAATGCACAAGGGATACAAATGTCTTGATGTTCCTACAGGAAGAATCTATATTTCACGAGATGTAGTATTTGACGAAGATGTTTTTCCATTCTCTGAATTACATTCCAATGCCGGCGCACGTCTTAGGGAAGAGATTAATCTCCTACCACTCAATCTCCTTAATCCACCAATTATTGATCAAGGGGGTGTTAGTACAGCTGATCAATCATTGACAAGTGCTCCAAATTCTGCAACTAATGATGTTATTTTGGAAGAAAATGGCGCACATATGCAGGAGATACAGGAAGAGGAAGCTGGCGCAGAGCACGAGGATGATCCGGTCCAGTCTGCGCCAGTCGGATCTTCATCGGGATTGCCTCCTTCCTCGGACGCGCAGGCACAGACGCGTCAGACGCCTGCGCCCCGTACGTCTGGTCGGGCACCCTGCGCGAGCCAGCCAAAGGCGGCCACGTCGTCCGCACCTGCGCCTCCACCGCATGATTCCCACATGCGGGACCCAGGCACCAGCGACACAGGAGAACGGCGCGCGCCTCACGCACGGGCGTCGATGTCTGACGCCAGATCTTCTGCGGCGAGAGAAGCAGCACCACCGGCCGCACCACAGCCACAAGAAATCCCTGCACCACAAATTCAAGTGGCTCCTGCAGCGCCTGTTGCTGTGCGACCCAGAACACGTCTTCAGGATGGAATACGCAAAGAGAAGCAGTACACAGATGGTACGGTCAGGTATGCATGGTTGACTTCAAATGGTGAACCAAATAATTTAGATGAAGCTTTTGAAAATACAAATTGAAAAAATGCCATGGATGATGAGTTTGATGCTTTGATTAGAAATAAGACTTGGCATTTGGTTTCTCTTGATAATGTGAAGAATATTATTGACTGCAAATGGGTATACAAAATTAAGAGGAAAGCAGATGGCACTTTAGACAGATACAAAGCTAGATTGGTAGCTAAAGGATTTAAACAACGTTATGGGATTGATTATGAAGATACTTTTAGTCCAGTTGTTAAGGCAGCTACCATTCGAATTATTCTTTCTTTAGCTGTCTCAAGGGGCTGGCATCTTAGGCAATTAGATGTGAAGAATGCATTTTTACATAGTGTTCTTGAGGAGGATGTTTATATGAAGCAACCACCAGGATATGAACACAAATCTCTTCCACACTATGTTTGTAAACTAGACAAGGCAATTTATGGTTTGAAACAGGCTCCTAGAGCATGGTACTCTAGATTAAGTGAAAAGCTACAACAACTCGGTTTTGTCTCTTCCAAGGCTGATACATCATTGTTTTTCTATCAGAAAGGAAGTGTGACTATTTTCTTGTTGATATATGTTGATGACATTATTGTTGCGCTCAACTCAAGATTCAGTCAAGGCCTTGCTGAAAGATCTGACACAAGATTTTGCCTTGAAAGATCTAGGACCGCTGCACTATTTCTTGGGCATAGAAGTGAAGAGATTTTCTGATGGTATTCACTTGTCACAAAGTAAGTATGCATATGATATTATCAAAAGAGTAGGAATGAAGGATTGTAAACCATCAACTACACCTCTACCTATCTCTGATAAATTAACAGTTGAGAAAGGAGATTTACTTGGACCTGAGGATTCTACAAAGTACAAAAGCATTGTAGGAGCATTGCAGTACTTAACCTTAACTAGACCAGATATCTCTTTTTCAGTTAACAAAGTGTGTCAGTTCTTACACTCTCCAACTACTGATCATTGGACAGCAGTCAAGAGAATACTTAGATATGTATAGTACACACTTGATCTTGGATTGAAAATCAGAAAGTCACCGTCTATGATCTTAAGTGCCTTTTCAGATGCAGATTGGGCAGGAGACATTGATGATCGACGTTCAACAGGAGGCTTTGCAATTTATCTTGGAAGTAACCTTGTCTCATGGAGTGCAAGGAAGCAGCCTACAGTCTCACGATCAAGTACAGAGGCTGAGTATAAAGCTTTGGCAAATGCTACTGCCGAACTAACGTGGATTCAGACATTAATCAAAGAAATAGGTATCTCTATTCCCCCAGCAGCAAGACTTTGGTGTGACAACGTTGGTGCAACTTATCTTACTGCCAATCCAGTCTTTCATGGGCGCATGAAGCATATAGAAGTGGATTTTCACTTTGTGCGTGAAAGAGTAGCAAGGAAGTTACTGGATGTTCGATACATATCAACCAATGACCAGATTGCAGATGGCTTCACCAAGGTATTGACCAATAAGAAATTAGCTATGTTTAGGAACAATCTTAACTTATGCAAGTTATGATTGAGGGGGTGTGTTAGAGATAAACATTAGCGATATATTGCGTGTGTGTAACCCTGATGATAAGCACCGGAGTTTTGGTTAGGATCGTATCTAGTTCTGTTGTACATTCTGTTGTTGTAACCAATGTAGCGTAGAATCAACGGTTCCTGAACAAACTCCGGTGCAATTTTGTACGCCACAATGGAGGCTATTTCCATCTCATATAAATACACATACGCGGCCTCCTAAGGGAGGTGAGAACGCTTCCATAATTTCGTGGTTGTTTACAATATAGAGGCCTCATACATAGTTATGCCCAATATATTTCCATGGTATTGTTACAATAGTCCATAGACAACTCTAAATTATTCAGTGATGCATGCATGCCATGTTTAGGATTACGAGGCGCCAGGAAAGTAGCATGCAGCGCGATGTCGCTTTCTCGGAGAGTTGGGCACTAGAACGCTGCTGGGTAGCGTCCAGAGTCGGGATGAACAACCAACTAGAGTAATAATTGGAAATGGAGGACTGGTGAGAATAGAAACTGGCTGAAGGAACATGTGGTCCAGTGCGTGTCCATGTACGGGGTAAGCTAGCAACAGACTCGAATGGATTTCCTTGCGTCGCTTGCTGTGTCCATTGGAACGACGGACAGGGAAGGAAAGAAACAAGCCATTGGAGCAAGCGAAGGATCACGAATTTGGACTGCCCTATGTTCAGCTACTTCAGAACTCAACTCTCTAATTCTGCAACGGAATTGCAAGCGACTGTTTTAATAATTTGATATTCTTTAATAATTCTCGAAAAAATTGCAAGTGATTGACAGTCTTTTAAGGCCCCTTTGGAATGCAGGATTTTTTCCTATTCCTGCGTTTTTCCTGTGAACAGTCAACTGATTCCTGTACAATTCCTGTGAAAATCCTGCGTTTCAAAGGAGGCCTTAATATTCTTTGGTCATTTTTTGAATTCGTTGACACTCCTAGTATAATTTGACTAGAGCTCGTGAGTCAAATAAACTAATTGACAACAAACAGCCTACAAGAAACTTGCAGAAGAAACCACCAAGCAATATTTTATCAACGTGACGTTTGGGTATACAAATTTTTTATAAAATGTAAACTTTCTGACATAAAAAAATTGTGATCTATTTTGTGAATAACGCTCATTATTCTTAAAGGTATTGTAATGAGTATACAACATTCTGATCATGCAAACTTTCCTTCAAAAACTTTGTGCATGCATGCTAGGGTTAAAAGGCGTCAACATGGGCCTTCCGTACCCGGCCAGGGTATCTAGTCAACAGTTAGTTGGACTGTTCAAGAGAGTGCATATCAGGTGCAAATGCACCAGAAGTTAGAAATGTGAAAATTTTCAATCTGGGACGTTGGATCGTGCATCTACGGTCAATATTTGTGTATCTATAGGTCCAAAAGTCCAAGACTTCAGAAAAATGAAGGGGGCATCTGGATATTTACCAAAACATGCAGGAGGCCATGTGCAAAGTTCAGTTGTTTCTAAACCATGGATGCACCATCCAACGGCTCATGTTGAGTATTTTCACATTTCCCAACTTTTAGTGCATTTGCACATGATATGCACCGTTCAAGAATGGTATTACTCTATCAGCATGCAACTGCATATAATTAATATGCCAGTTTGGTGGAAGTTCTACTGAAACAAAGATGTGAATTAACCAATGCAGTTTCCATTGCCATGCCGGTAAAGATAACACCAATGGCTAAACGAGCCTTCAGTGATTGTTGATTCTTCACAGTAGTCCGCCAGTGCCCGCCACTACGGTTCGTGGAAAAGACCCCCTGCCAAGCGGGGTGCCTGGTTCAATTCGTGGCTCCGCTTGGTGGAATTTAACGAGCGATGACATTAGCGTTGAATACAAAAAACTAACGGACCTGCTGAGATCAGGTTAAGCGAGCATGCCTGCCCTCTGTGCAACAAAGTAGCCCAGCGTTGTTGTGGTTCGTGACGTATTACGGCAAGAGGGCAGCGGCACACGGCGGTGCGGCAGCCCGGCAGCGGGGTGGCGGCAGTGGCGGAGCCAGCCACGAAACTGAGGGGCCATTTAGCACTTAGCAAAGCTTTTCAAAGCAAGCAAAAAAAAAAAAAAACAGTGAAAGAAAGCAAGCAACATTTAACTCACTCAGGTCCTAGATCTGCATGCTTAAATTAGATGGAGGCTGAGAAAAATAGGAGCAAAGAAGGACATGCTACGGTGCATGTTCATGCACTTCTATAGCTGAGTGGGTCTTACGACGATGGTGATGGAGATGAGGTCACCATCAGTACTACCTAAAGATTGGATCGAGCAATGCAGCCGGGAATGAGCAAACGTTGATGAACTGTGCACTTTCCCTCGTAATAGCCATCAGAAACAACACCTGCCAAAGAAATTGCACCGGGGGGGGGGGGGGGGGGGGCTGGCCGATGCCTGGCTTTGCTGGCGGGGGCACGGCGTGGCACGCAAGCAAGGGAGGGGCAAAGGTTAGGGACGTTGAGAGAGAGAGAGAGAGAGAGAGAGAGAGAGAGAGAGAGAGTCGAGCAAAAATCCCTTGTTTCTTTCTTGATTAGGGCAGGTACAACGATCTACGTAGGCAGTCTCATAGGTCGTCTCATGCAACGCCACGTAGGATTTTTGATGAGGTGGAAGAGAAAGAGAGAGAGAGAGGGCGAGGTAAAAGAAAGAGGCGGTTGTTTCGCGAGGCAACTACCTTAAGCGCTAAAATTTAAGAGTATGAAACGCTTACACACCAAAGCCTTAAGGATTAATTACTAATTTATTCTGATGATTTGTTTTGGGCAATTTATTCTGATGATTGCACAGCACGGATAATTCATGGAATGGGGATTGATGTGTGATTTTTTACGATGTGACAATCAGTAAGATTTTCTTTAGTATATATATGTAGTACATTTATATTGCATTAGTTTCCAATCACTAACATGCTATTTTTTCAGTTTCTCCACCTCCATGACTTGAGAAGAAATTGATAATTTTTTTTATTTTGACATTCCAATGATTATTTTGACATCCGAATCTTAGAAGAAACTTTTAAAACATGTAGAATTTTTTTTTATGTCTACCCTGAGGCTCCCTATTTTTTTGTTTCGCCTTGGCCCCAAAATCTCAGGACGTACCGGCCCTGAAACTGCCCCATTGCTGAGTGAAAACGGCAGGAAAAGAAACAGCGTTGCGTTCACATGCTGATTGCCGAATTTTAAAACGGTTCAATTGATATTTTATTTCAACCTCGTCCTTTCAAAAAAAAAAAAAAAAACCATGTTCCTGATTTAGGGTCCGTTTGGCTGAGTGAATCGATTCTGATTCTGAGCAGAATCACATGGAACCGTGCCAAACAACGTTTTCCTGAAACGATTCAGAGCTGAAACGGCCTGGAACGATTCGCGTTTTTAGCCTACGGGCATGAAACATCCGAATAGGTGTTCCGCAGTCGAATCGCTTCGCTCGCCCTGCACCTTCCCTTCGAGTTCCAGCAAATTACGGCAATATTGCCACCCAGCTGCTCGTTGCCGCCACAAGCCCGTCGCCTGGGAGCATGGGCTCTACCAAATCTAGTGCTGAATCTCACATCCTTGCTCGCTCCTCAACTCATTTGGCTATTTCTCAACGCCTCCCACAGCTCCCGTCCATGCGGGCGAGCTCCAACAGAGAGCAGCAATGGCAGGAGTTTGTTTTTCCTTTTTCCTGTTCGCGAGGGAGAAGAAGAAGAGCTGTGGCACTTACAGGTGGGACATGCATGGTTCTTCTGTAAATTTGCTAGGCACACATGGTGTCACTTGGTCCTCTTCTTAAACAATTAGGTGTACACGATTGGTCTACACATAAGCATGTTAAGTCTTTTTTCTATGGCAATTTTTTTCTTAAAAGACATATAACTTTGGAGCCTTAGCATATAACAGAAACATGTACTTATATAATAGTATGAATTATATGTTGCAAGAATCCGTTGCATGTTATAATGTGGTAGAAAACAATAGTCCAACTAAGGGTAAATTGGACATTTCAATCCTCCTCTTCTCTATTCTGAATCTGAAACCAGACAGCTAGCCAAACGGTTTCTGAAGTGATTCTGTTTCAGACTGTGAAACGTTTCTGGGTTGAAACTGAAACGTTTCTGATTCTCGGAGAATCTGGAGCTGTACCAAACGCCTGGCACCATTTAATCTTCAATAATCAGGTCTGCCAAGCTGCAACATTACAGTTGCGTATTGGAAATGATTGCAGCTAGCCTTTTTCAGTGAGAGGGCTCTGTAGCCTAGTGGTTACAAGAGCCTCAGTAGTACCTGAGGTTCTAGGTTCGACTTCCGGTGGAAGCGAAGTTTCTAGAATTTAATGGCATTGTGCTTTCAGTGGTATGCGACGTGATCGTCGACAGCGAAGCGCCAGTGATGACTTCGTCAATCTGGAGGATTGCCAGCTTAGTATTCGAAGATGCTCATAGGGGTAGAGTTTGCGTATGTGCGTTCATAGAAGTAGGTGTGCGTGCGTTGTGAGTGTCTGAGTTGTACCGTGTAAAACAAAAAAAAAACTCTAAGGTAGTGTAATGTACTTGTACCACTGTTGCTAAGATCCGGGTCTTAACGCTCAAGTGATGAGCATATATACCTTACCTTTGTCTATATGTAGAATATAACCTGTGCATGAGTTCTCACAAATATAATGTTTTTATTTCTCTGCGCATCATGTCTGTTCATTCAAACTTGACCGGAAAAAAACTTTGTACAAGTAAACTGGGAATACGAGGCATCGGACAAGAGCCTTCCGTCACGGTATCTGGCCACCAAGCTGCTGTACCGTGCAGTTCAAGAACGGCGCTGGTGTATCAGCGTGCAGCTGCATGTAACACGCTGACTTGGTCGGGCGACGCCACTGAACCCTTCGGTGTAGCATACCTGAGCCTCCAGTAACGACAGGATGGCCGACTCGGTGGTCTGCTGCTGCCGCGGGCCCTTCCCCGGTGATCTCTCCACTGCACTGCGATAGAACTTGCTCCCGACGGCCTCCTTGATCTGCTTCATCTTCAAGAGGCGCGCCTCGCATTAGTAGAAAGTCCATCATGGCGACGACGCCGGCATACTTCTTCTGCAATCATTACCAGCGCCCCAAGAAGGGCAATAATTTAGTTAGTGGCTAGTTTGTTTCAGTTTGTTTGACTATGTTAAGGGCCGGAGAGGATTTGTTAGCCGGCTGAATAATTGCTTAAGTTGGTAGCAAGTTTGCTAGGAGAGCTATATATATGAGGATCTCTCGAATAAATCATGTTAAGCATAGATAATCCTAGAACTCAAAGCCTCCGTGAGGAGGGCGAGTGGGTTTATCTCTCAGCTTGTAAGCGTTCATCCATCTAATAAACTAGCCTCGTCCATGGTGTTCTGCTGTGACAGTTGCAAGGTCAAGTGGCTTTGGCGTGAATTCTGGGCCGCGTCATCTGTTATCCGCCGCCGATTTGTGCAAGTCACATGCAGCTGCTGTTCGACAACCGCATCCTTCTACTCCCTGCCATAGCGGCAGTCACCGTCCGGCTCTACAGCTACTATAGCTGTTGAAGGACGAAATTTTAAAATTTTAAGGTTTCCTCCGCCGCCGCCTCCATTGAAGAAATTTTAAGGTTTCCTCCGCCTCAATGGAGGCAGCGGCAGCATCTCGGATGCTATTCATACTTGCAATTGACCCACTCCACAGAAACCTTAAAATTTTGTGTTTTTCAAGTTTCAACCTAATCTGTTCAATCGTTACCATTCGTCCAAAAATCCCTAGCAATGCTATGATGCTTGGAGTTGTATTGTAACCGTTCGTTTTGCTAAATCTAACTATTGAAAATAGAGAGGTACCAAATAAAAGAAATTTAAGTTGTGGCCCAGTACCTTATAATGTGGGCCAAGTATTGTTTACTTTCATTTTCTTAAAAAATGATAAAGGGTATTTTAATATTTTCAGTTGATGTATTAGGCAGCGATTACGACGGTATGGCAGCGGCTCTGGCTCCTCCGCCGCCGCCGCTGCCTCCATTGAAGAAATAGGTAATGTTGCCAAGCTGCAACAGGCAACTGAGTATCAGAAATTATGTGCAGCTAGCCTTTTTTCTTTGTGGCCGAAAGGTAGTGTACTGTTTGTACCACAGTTGTAAAGATAGGGAATCAAAAGCGACTACCAGATCAGTGTCTTAACGCACAAGTGATGAACATGCATACAGTTACGACACTAGCATCCATATCTATATATACAAGTGAGGAGGATGAGTTCTCCAAAGATCAAAGTTTTTATTTCTCTGCATCATGTCTGTTCATTCAAACTTGACCGCCAAAAACTTTGTACAAGTAAACTAGGATTACGAGGCATCGGAGAAGGGCCTTCCGTCACAGTATCTGGCCGCCAATCTCAGTTCAGGAATGGCGTTTCTCTATCAGCGTGGAACTGCATGTAACACACTGTTTTGGTCGGGTTACGCTGTCGAACCGGTCGGTGTAGCATAGCTGAGCCTCTAATAACGGCTGGACGGCGGACTCGGAGGTCTGCTGCTGCCGCTGACCCTTGGGCAGCATGTGTTACTGAGTCCGGACGGCCTTCTTGGCCTGCTCCATGGTCAGAAAACGCGCTTCGCAACATTGGTAAGGCCCGATGCCGACCATGTCGCGCAGGGACGAAGTACCGGTTGCCGAGGCCGCCCCGGATGCCCTGTGGCACCTTTTTGCCTTCTGAGCAAGGTGATACGGAAAGACGGAAGGAGAGGTCCCACTATTGAGGAAGGAGAGGACGTCGTCATCGGGGTCGTGCGTTAAATTTACACGCATAGGAGATTCCTAATCCAAACTTGTCTATGATTTCTGATTACTAAGTTAACTTCATCAGTACATACGTCATACAGCATCAAAGTAAAGACGTAATGATGTCGCTCTCCAATATAGTGGGAGAGGTGTAGTGATCTTAACATTAATTGCTTCGTAATATATCTATGTAGTGTCGCCCTCGAAAGCAAAAATATGATGTGCCATGTCATATACCCTTGAGAGTTGGAGTAATGCTCTTGCCATGCACTTCTCTATTTCTATGGGGAGTTATATGTGATATTCAGTGATAATTTTATTTCAAATGTGCTCGTGTATTCAAGCAAACCAACTGTTTTACAAACAAAGAAAATATATTTAACTGTGTTCATAGCTGTTATATATTTCTTAAATATCATTGAATGTAGACCTCTATTGTTTCTTAATACTGATTGTACACAGCTCCCAAAAGCATCGACTCTTTGCTCATGAAAATAGAGATGAACGAACAAAAGGGACAGTTTTGTCAATAGAAAGACTTGAAGGTTCTTATCATGCTAAGAAGGATACGCATTTCTTCAAAGTTTTATTATTATAACCAACCAACCCTTCATAGTTGCACAATATCTTGATGATCTGCAACAGTGTGACTGCATAAGCAATTGAATGTAGATAGTATTTTATTACGAGGGATGAAAGGTAGTGTAATGTAGTTGTAAAGATAGGACATTCAAAATGGCAGATCAGTGTCCTAACTCGCAAGTGACAAGCAACAGTGAGTCTGTGACCACAGTAGCGTTCATGTATATAAGAACCAGAGAGAGGCCTCATAGATTTGTGTCTGACTTATTCCCAATACGTTCCCGTGGTATTATCAGAATCATCCATAGTTAACTGAGTTATTCAGTGCTGCACTCATTTAAGGATTAGGAGCCACCGGGAAAATAGCATGCAGTGCAAAGTCTCAACAGGGCTTTGAGTCATCTTCCCTGGAACTTGCATGCTGCACTAATCTTCGTATCTGGTTTGTATCCTGTGCATGCGTGGAGGGGCGCTTCTTTGCAGTTTGGTGCACCCGCGCGTGGGATACTGCAGTGGCAATTCCACTGTGGCGCTAGGAGCTCGTCAAGCTGACGCCCACTGACCAGGACATATTCGATGTCCCTAGACCTGCCGCTGCAACTAGAAATGTGAAATGCCTACATGACTCCTCACAAAGATCATCTTTTTCGTTTTTCTACAAATCCGGCTGCAAAAACAGACCGGCTTGCAAACAAAGAGACAATTAAAAATGATGTATATTGTAGACTAAGGTTATAGCTAAGCGAACAACTCAGGTCAACGCTGTTTTCCCGGTCTGGCCATGTAAAAGTAAAAAACAAATTCTGCAAAGCTAGTTGAGAGCCACGAACATCTTCTGACAAGAGTCTTGCCAACTGCTGCACCTGAAAGGTCGGTACATGCATGCTTTATATACCACCATTTTAAAACAAGAAAATAATTTCAGAATTTGGCCAAGTCTTGAATTGTGATGTACATGTATTGAAAATTACAATGCAAGAAGTGATTATGATTCCTTAGGCAACATCTGAAAACAGAGCTTCCTTGCCAATCTAGTGTATGAAATTACTACTGCTACATATCAAAATCATTCTCGCTACAAGCCTACAGCTACATAACAAGATCAACATGCCAACGTTTAACGAACGAAAGGTCAACGACTCCTTGGTGTGCGCGGTTACCATTGGCTAGGTGCGGAGCTCCCCATTGCCGTCGACACGGGGACGAGTCTGCCGTCTCAATGGCGCCCTCGCCGTCGCAGCCCAGGTGGCCGAGCTCGGACATCGCGGCTAAAGGACGGCCACCGCGCAGCAGTAGCTGCGATGACGCGCTCGCCCTCCCGTCGACATAGCCCTCCTCGTCGTGCTTCGCTCGCGACCTCCAATTCAAAGCGCTCCCCGCGATCCTGCACGGCCATGTCGCTCGCGCCTCGCCACCTGCGAGCTCGCCCGCCCTAGCTTCGTCGTGCTGTCACGCCTCGCCGCCAGCGACCAAATCGCATGACGCGCCCCTCGCCTGTCCGCGTGCGCCGTTTCCCAGCTCCCATCCTGCAGCATTGCGGCCTCAGTCATCCTCCGCCACCATGGACGAATGCAATGTAGCACCCTGTGTTTTCCCATATTATAAAATCACTAAAAATTTAAACTTTTTGAATTAGAACAAATGCAATCAAACTAGTATGGTAAATTCACCCCAAATTTGATTTTCGAATTTTTAATGTGCATCAAACCCCACCATCTGCATATTTGGAGTTTCCTGTTTTTATTTATGTGTTCTTTTTGTTTTGTCCCTTTCTCAAATTTGAATCCCATTCAAATTTGAGCTAAATCTAATCCAGGGAAATGTTTAAACCTTTCTTTTCCCTCCTGGGCCGCCTTTCTCTTTTCTCCCCCGCAGCCTATCTCTTTTCTCCTTTTCTTTTCATTCCCCGCGGACCGCACAGCCCAGCTGGCCCAGCTTCTCCCGCGCCAGCCCACTCCCTTCCTTCTCCCGCTGACGTGTGGGCCTCGCACGCGTCTTCCTCCTTCGGACCGCCGGGCGCTACTGTGCGTCGCCGCCGTAGTACGGCGAGCACGCCGCCTGGCCGCGCCTTAAACTCGCCCCCTCTCCTATTCGCCGGTGAACAGAGCATCTTCACTCCCATTCGCCCGCGGCGCCACGCCACGCCGCCGTAACTGCGCCGCGTGCTCCCCATCAGAAGCCGCATTCACTCCGGCGAGGAGCCGTTGCGGGGAAGCTTCCTTCCCGGCCGCGGCTATAAGAGGAGAGCTCCCTCTCCTTCTCTCCCACACGCCGCCACTGTCACCCTCCACGTCAACACCACCCGCCATGGCGTCCGCCTTCGCGCGTAGATCCTCTAGGTGCCCTTAGCTTCGCTTCTTGTGCCCTGTAGCCGTCGCCGGTGAGCTTCCCGGCGACGCACCGCCGCGCGCGCCCCGCTCCGGCGCGTTCTGACCGCATCGCGCCGCCGTCCGCCGTGGCGCGCCACGTCGGCGCTCGGGCCCGCGACGACCCGGTCGCCCCTAGCCCAGTCAGCACCGGTGCACGAGCCCGGTGCACCGTGAACCGATCTCTCGCGCATGCCCGGTTCACCGCACACGTGGACGCAGTCCACAGAACAGTAGGCCGCAGCGGACCCGCCTCTGTGGTCCCACCTGTCGGTCTCACACCTGTCTCTGTAAATACTAGATCTACACGCAGTTTGCACACAGAGCCTTATTTCGAGCTTTTTCCTTCAGCAAAAAAATTCCATAAAATCCCTAATAATTTTAGGTTATCTCTAGATCACTGTTCAGACCTTGTTTACCTCTGATTAATTAGGATTTAGTCCATAGCTAATTAATTAGCTTAAATCCTAATTAATTCCAACTTTGCAATCTTGTAAAATCCATAACTCCTTCATTTTAACTCCAAATTTGACGAATATTTCGCCAAAATTCATCAAATTTCATTATCTAGCTGTTCATGCCAGAACCATCTGTTGTTATCTCCTGTTTGGATTTCATTTGGATTTATATGCTTGTTTGTTAATTGTTTGATCGTTAGATTTATTCGAATCGTTGTTTGCTTGCAAATCAATAGAAGATCAAGCTTTTGAGGAAGGAGTGGAGGATCCAGATTACGAGGACTTAGAAGAAGAAGACTTTGGTGAAGGCAAGTTCTAACCCTTTTGATCATGTTGATCCTATGTTTGCAAATGATCCAACTTAGAGCCCAGTTTAGAAATAAATATGCATGATGTTCAAATGTGATTTAAATGCTAGTATGATCCTATACTTGTTGATTGCCATGCCTTGTTATTGCTTATCCAATTCCATTATTAGACCTAGGATTCATTATCATTAATTCTTTAATGATATGTTGACATGATATGCTGCTTAGTACTTATTACCATATGTACTTAATTAATCATGCTATATATGCTTTTTGTGTTAAATGTGTGTGTGATTGGTGGAGTGTGTGTGAATATGAAATGTAGGATGGCATTTCATTAGTGATAATTGTGCAACCCATAGTGGGGATATTCCTTGGCGGGAGCAAGCGAGGTAGTCCTCAGTGGGGAGGGCTATCTCTGGGATGCGACTCCTCTTTTGAGGATAGCTATTGAAGATGCTTGCTTCGGTCGTATAAGGACCGGTTCATGTGCCGCCTTGCCTAGCACCTTTCGTACAACCACACGCCCTTGAATGGGAAAGGTTTGGAACCACACCCTACTATAGTGTTCACCCGGTACCCACCTGGAGGGCAGGAGTTGCAGC
Organism: Eragrostis curvula; assembly: GCA_007726485.1. NCBI lineage: Eukaryota > Viridiplantae > Streptophyta > Magnoliopsida > Poales > Poaceae > Eragrostis > Eragrostis curvula. Next base: position 1,745,181 of record RWGY01000031.1, on the reverse strand, counting down.
GGAAGCTAGGAGAAGACCCGATGTAGCAGGCATCGGGATCCGGCATATGGTGATTATTCAGGCCTTTCTATATGATGATGTCGGTATTGTGAAGCCCCTGGTTGCAGTATTTCCGTGGGGGTACCGTGGTGACACCAAGTAGGTACGGGACCATAAGTATGCCACCCAAGCCGTGACGATGGGGAGGACTAGTGTACCTTGTGGAGAACTGTATACAATCTCTGCAGAGTGTAAAACCTATCATGATAGCCGTGTTCCACGGTAATGGACAACGCGAAAGCTTGTGCCACACAATGATTAGTATAACGGTGTGAGTTACCCCTTGGTGTGTTTTTAGAATACTCCGGTGTGGAACCGTGCGCTGGTTTCCTGCCAGCATTAAAACTTGGGAACTGGCGGGATGAATTGCATCTCCCCCAGGGCCAAACAACCCCATTAAATACCAATGATAATCTTGACAGTAGTTTGCGAACTGTTTTGTTTTACAAACGACGCTTGCATAAAACTGGCTTTCTGCTCAGACACTAAACCCTCAGCCTATCCATTGGTTGTATCCTTGCATACATTTACCCCTTGTTGTTAGGACTTACTGAGTACCTTATGTACTCACCTTTGCTTTAATCATTCAGATGAAGAACCTGAGTATCAGGAGGATGGTGATGAAGAATAGGGTTCCGTCCGCACTCAAGATGCCTGTGCTAGTCCCATTTCCGTCTTCCGATGTAGTAGTGTTTAAGTGGTTCTGCTGTTGCAGCCCACCAGCTTGATGCTTGATGTAATAAATTGGTCCTTGGCCAGGAGTTGTAAGACCTCTTATGTATGAAGGTTTGTATGAGACTCGGTAATATTTATGTAAGTGATGACTCTGTGATATCATTCTGTGTAAGTGTTCGTATCAGCGTCTGATTCAGGGACTGATACGGTGAGCACTCATGCTCCAAAAAATGGGGTATGACAGAGTGGTATCAGAGCCATGCTTGACTGTAGGATGGACCTTAGGTTGGAAACGATCGTGAGAGAGTGATATTTTATATATATAAACTATATTACAAAATTTACTTTCTGTTCTGTTCTGACTTTACAAAATTGTTTTGTTACTTTGTACTTACCCATCTTCAACTTTTGTTGAAACAGATGGAGGACCAGCAGTCGAGCACCCAGTGGACCTTCAGCTACCAGACCGGCGTGGCAGGCTTCCCCACTGTCCTGTTTGAGACCTTGCAGAGGTTTGGCTACACCGACCACCCAGAGTACCGCTCCCGCAACGTCGTCCTGGGAGGCGTCCAGCAGTGTGAGGTGGAGGTGACAGTTCTCCAGCCCCGCACACGCCCTGACCTGCAGCCCCTGACAGTGAGGACTACTGGCGCTCAGTCCCGAGACGCCCACCAGCTTGCAGCTCGCAAGACCCTGCTGATCTTCTGCGAGCGCCACGAGCTGGGAGTACGTGGCACCCCGTGTCGCTACTTCCCGCTCTTTGAGTACACTGACGCAGCTTGGGAGTACCAGATGAGTGCACTGCAGGGTGAGGAGGACCCCACTGTGGTAGCATCTGCTTGGTACATGATGGCCATCGACAACCTGTTCGAGGATCACCTCAAGGAGTTTGACAGGTGTGTCATCAGAGCCGAGGCAGCAGAGAGCAGAGAGAGGAGTCTCAGTGAGCAGCTTCAGCAGACTCAGACTCAGCTCGCAGAGGCCCAGGCACAGTCTACGCAGACAGCTCACGTCCTTGAGACGACTGCACAGATGTGGGATGAGGATACGCAGAAGCTCACAGATGTTCAGGCCCAGCTTGCAGCAGCTCAGGCTCAGCTTGCAGAGAAGACGACAGAGCTTGAGACCACCAAGAAGCTCTGGAGGGAGGACGCGAAGTACCTCATCAAGATAGTTGACCGTGCTTGGGTGAAGTGCCACAAGTACCACGGAGGACCCCGTCGTAGGTACACTATGAGGGTCAGAGGACTTCAGTACCACTCGCACTACGCAGCACCGTCAGACTCAGAGTGGTACCCCACTGGCAGTGAGGACTCTGGAGGAGACAGTGAGGACTCTGGAGGTGCAGGACCGTCAGGAGTAGCACAGCTACCAGAGGTTGCACTAGCTCTAGTACCACCAGAGGTTGAGCCAGCTCCAGCTTCACCAGCAGTTGCACCAGCTCCAGCCCCAGCTCCAGAGCCAGTGTATGGCTACCTGGCAGAGTCAGACGAGGACCCCTTAGAGGACGAGGATGCTGAGATGGCAGAGGAGGACCCTGCGTTTGAGTTGCTAGAGGACCCTCTGCAGGGTGAGGAGGACACTGAGACCGAGCACGAGATAGATTTTCCGACGGATAATGACACTGACTACTCAGATTCGATGGACGAGGACAATTTCCCACTGATCGACTTGTCACCACCACACTACGACCTAGTGATGGAGGAGGTAGGCAACGTCGTCAACTTCTGGGTTAACGTCGAGGACCAGCCAGTAGTGATCGACCCACCAGCTCAGCAGGAGCCAGCACCTGTGGCACCACCAGCTCAGCAGGAGCCAGCAGTTGTCGCACCACCAGCTTAGCAGCAGCCAGTACTTCTTGCGCCACCAGCAGGTCACGAGCTAGATCTTATGGCAGACCCAGCAGCTCAGTACCCGCCAGCACTTGTTGCACTTGGACCACTGTTCCCGTACCAGCCAGTGCTTGCAGCACCCCCAGCTCACTTCTACCCAGCAGTTCCGCAGCAGGCCCCAGCACTACAAATGCTCGCAGACGTGGATCTCTTCGAGTACTACCAGCTGCTTCATGCCCACACCATGGGCGACGACCCCTACGACCTGTACCGTGCTTGGCGCAGGGACCACGGCTACGACCAGTTCTGAGGAGCAGCTATCCCAGAGGGAGTCAGTTATCAGTTGCACTGGTGGCAGCAGTGCTTGTATCCGTAGTTGAGTAGTCCAGCAGATGTGTGTTGTTATATCCTAGAGTACCATGTTGTCGAGTCCTGTTGTTTAGTTGTACCGACAAGTCCTCCTGTGTAAGGGCTTGGGTATGTGTGATCGCACTCTGTTCTGATACTTATGTATGCTGTGATGTTGTAATGATGCTGGATCTTATTGTTTGTGTGTTAGAAAAATCCTGTGTTCCTGTCTTGCTACCTTGCCTGAGTTTTTATCTCAACCTCGACTTGCTCTCACCTCCTGCTGTCCCTATCAACTCTACAGATGCCTCCCGTAAGGCAGTCTGCCCGAGTGCGGCAGCGTCGTGAACGTCAAGCTGCACAAGATGAGGATGCCCCGGGGCAGGGCAATGCACGTGGACGTGGAAGAGGAAGAACTAACAACCAGCGTGGCAGAGGTGGAGATAGAGTTGGAGGCAGTAACCAAGAAGATGAGGCAAGCCAGAACAATCAAAACAACCAGGACAACCAGAATAACCAGGAAGGCCAGGGTGAAGGTGGAGAAGAGCAACAGAACCAGAACCAGAACCAGAACCGAGGTGGAGGAAATCAGAACCGTGGTAGAGGTGGTAGAGGTGGACGAGGTGGAGGTTTACCCGACCCGCCTGTCACCGACCTTGTCGCTGTGGTGGACAACCAGACCCGCCTGATGGAAGTCATTGCTCAGGGACTGCTGGACCGTGCACCTGGACCCCAGACCAAGATGTCAGAGTTCATGAAACTCAGGCCACCGACCTTTGAGAGTGCCGAAGAAGACCCCCTAGCAGTGGATGATTGGCTGAGAGGCATCATAAAGAAGCTTCAGGTTGTGAATGCCAATGACAGGGAGAAAGTCCTTCTGGCATCGCACCAGCTCATGGGAGCAGCCAGTGAGTGGTGGGACAACTACCGTGAAGCTGCAGAGAATGCTGATGCTATCACTTGGGATGAATTCCAGGAAGAATTCAGGAGGTACCACATTCCTGAGGGTATCATAGAGATGAAGGCAGATGAGTTTCGCTCTCTGAAGCAAGGCGCTATGACTGTGAACCAGTACATCAGGAAGTTCATGAAGCTTGCACGATATGCACCTAAGGATGTGAGCACTGACAAGAAGAAGCAAGACCGCTTCAGGAAGGGATTGAGTCCGAGTTTGAAGATGCAGTTGGTCACTCACATCTATCCAGACTTCAACACTCTGATGAACCGTGCTATTCTTCTGGAGGATGCACGTTCTCACATCGAGAGTGACAGGAAGCGCAAGTTCAACGCACAGAAGTTCAAGCAGCAGGAAAGGAACCAGAGGTCAAGGGGCAGCTTTTCTCAGAAGCCTAGGTACCAGCCAACCATGCAGTACAAGACCTCAACATCAAACCAGTATAATGCAGCACCTTCCTACCGCAACCAGAATGCCAGTGGTCAGCAGAGGAGCAACCCTAGTGTTGCCCAGCCAGCTCAGAATGAAAAGAGGACATGTTTTAACTGCCGTGAACCAGGTCACATGATTGCCAAGTGCCCTTATATGAACCAGAATCAGGCTCCAGCCCAGTCTCATCAGCAAAGCAACGCCAGGACTGCAGTGTCAGGAGCAGGACGTGGTGGACAGCAATCCTCTGGACAGCAGTGAAGGAACAGTCAGACCTTCGGCCGAGGCAGAGTCAACCACATAGACACCCAGGAAGCTGAGGAAGCACCAGACATTGTGCTCGGTGAGTATCTTGTCAATTCCACTCTTGCAACAGTTTTGTTTGATTCTGGAGCTTTGCATTCGTTCATATCTTCAAAGTTTGTTGCTGCACATGGTTTTCCGACTGTTTTGCTCAAACAACCCCTGATAACCCGCTCTCCTGGAGCGGAAATCGAGTGTTTGTTGGGATGTCCCCGGGTTAAGATTCTTTTAAGTGGGGTAGCATTCCTAGCAAACCTAGTAGTTCTCCAGTCCGCCGGAATAGATGTTATCCTTGGAATGGACTGGTTGAGCAAGCATCAAGGCAATATAGCCTGTGATACCAGGAAAGTCTCCTTAGTAAATCATCAAGGTATTAAGGTTGAATTTGAGCCAAGAAGAGTGAAGGCCACACCTGTGGTATGCAGTTTGGAAGCCACACCCCTAGAGGAAGTACCAGTCGTCTGTGAGTACCTAGATGTCTTCCCAGATGAGCTACCAGGAATGCCACCTGATCGGGACATAGAGTTCATCATTGAACTGATCCCTGGAACTCCACTAATAGCCAAGAGACCCTACCGAATGGCAGCCAACGAACTGGCAGAGTTGAAAAAGCAGATAGCTGAATTGCTAGAGAAAGGTTTCATAAGACTAAGTTCTTCCCCGTAGGGATCACCTGTTCTCTTTGTCAAGAAGAAGGATGGTAGTATGAGGATGTGCATTGACTACCGTTCACTCAATGAAGTCACTATCAAGAACAAGTATCCACTGCCCAGGATCGATGATTTGTTTGATCAGTTGAAGGGTGCCAAGTTTTTCTCCAAGATTGACTTGAGATCAGGGTACTATCAGCTGAAGATTCGAGAAGGAGATATACTCAAGACAGCTTTTGTCACTCGTTATGGTCAGTATGAGTTTACAGTGATGCCCTTTGGACTCACCAATGCCCCAGCCTACTTCATGAATCTGATGAACAAGGTATTCATGGAGGAGTTAGACAAGTTTGTCGTGGTCTTCATTGACGACATCTTGATCTACTCTAAGAGCGCAGAGGAACACGAACAACATTTGAGGATTGTACTTGAGAAGTTAAGAGCACATGAGCTTTATGCCAAGTTCAGCAAATGTGAGTTTTGGTTGAAAGAAGTAGCTTTCCTTGGTCATATCCTGACAGCAGAAGGAGTTGCAGTAGACTCAGCCAAGGTTGAAGCAGTGACAGAATGGAAGCAACCGATCAATGTGACAGAAATCAGAAGCTTCCTTGGATTGGCAGGTTACTACCGCAGATTCATAGAAGGATTCTCTAAGTTAGCCAGACCAATGACTGCTCTGACTCAGAAAGGAAAAGAATTCAAGTGGACAGAAGCTTGTGAGAAGAGTTTCCAAGAGTTGAAGAGAAGGTTGACAACAGCCCCAGTGCTAACCCTATCGGATATCCATCGAGATTTTGTCGTATACTGCGACGCTTCTCGACAAGGTTTGGGTTGTGTCCTAATGCAAGATGGACGAGTGGTAGCGTATGCATCAAGACAACTGAAGGTTCATGAGTAGAACTACCCAATTCGTGACTTGGAGTTAGCAGCAGTTGTTCATGCCCTGAAGATCTGGAGACACTATCTTATTGGAAATAAGTGCGAGATCTTCACAGATCACAAGAGTCTGAAGTACATTTTCACGCAAGCAGATCTTAACCTCAGGCAGAGAAGATGGTTAGAATTGATCAAGGATTACAATTTGGAAATACAGTATCACCCTGGAAAGGCCAATGTTGTGGCAGATGCGCTTAGCCGCAAAGCTCACTGCAACAATGTCAAGATACATAAGAGAAGACCTGAGTTGCTAGCAGAATTCAAGCAGTTAAACCTTCTCTTTGCTCAGTCAAGTCAAATAAACTCTTTATGTGTAAAGCCAACTCTGGAAAGTCAAATCCGGACAGCTCAAGTAGATGATGAGGGAATACATGAGCTCAAAGCTAAAACAGGAGAAGATAAAGCCTCAGGATTTAGAGTCGATGATCAAGGCACTCTATGGTACAAGGACCGAATCTGTGTACCCAAGAATGGTGGATATCAGCAACTCATCATGGATGAAGCCCACAACTTCGCTTATTCCATCCACCCAGGAAGCACCAAGATGTACTTGGACCTAAAACAAAAGTACTGGTGGACTGGAATGAAAAGGGATATAGCAGAATTTGTTGCCAGATGCGATATCTGTAGAAGAGTCAAAGCAGAACACAAAAGACCCGCAGGATTATTGCAGCCACTTCATGTTCCAGTATGGAAATGGGATGAGATCAGTATGGACTTCATTGTGGGGTTACCCCGCACTCAGAAGGGGAATGACTCGATATGGGTCATAGTAGACCGTCTGACGAAGGTTGCACACTTCATACCTGTGAAGACAGTCTACAGAGGAGACAAGTATGCCCAGTTGTATGTGGATCACATACTCAAGTTGCATAGAGTTCCGAGCAAAATAGTGTCTGATCGAGGTGCACAATTCACCTCAAAATTCTGGAAGAGCCTTCATAAGCTGTTGATACTAGACTGGATTACAGCTCAGCTTGTTGGGGACTACACCGAAGCCCCTCTGACCCACACGAAGGTCAAACAGCCACCAGGAAGGAGAGCAGAAAGAGCAAACGGCGCAGGAGCCCGAAGATGACATGCTGAAAGCCATGCAAAAGCAGCCAATGGCACACTTGTAAATATCATCATCTCACCCCCTATAAATATGGAGGGAGATGATCCTGTAATGACATCTGATTCTCGGGCCACGAGCCAAAGAAGGAATCATTCGCACCGCACTAAAACCTCTCTCATCACTCAACCCCTTCGTTCGGCATCGCGGGTGAAGGAGTGCTTCGCGTAACAGACTGCAGGGAACCTGAGTAAGAGCACCTTCGTCCGGCACCGCGGACTAGGAAGGAGGGCTTCGCTCCAACAAGAAGGCGACGACGACGGACAAGGAGGGCTTCGCGAGGTGATTCGAAGGCGTCAACCACCTTCGAGGGCTTCGCCAGAACCAGGACGTTTCAATCAACTGTTGGAGGGCTTCGATCCGTCCCACAAAGACCTTCGATCCCCCAACATTTGGCGCCGTCACGCGGGTTGAACCCACGACCACGATCAACATGGCCAAGGCAAAGCCGAGAACAAACGTCAGCGACACACAACGCGCAGAAACCGAAGCCGAAAACGAAAGGCTAGCGAAGGTAGCAGAAATCAGAACAGCAGGAGAACAAGAAGAGCGGGACAAAGCTGCGCGAGCAGAAGAAATAGCAAGAGCCGAAGAGGTGGCAAGAAAAGAAGAAGCTCTAAAAGCCATGCAAGTAAACAACGCTGAAACATCTCAAGCAGCAAGCTTTCAGCAGGAGGACGACGAAACACGCAACATAACCGAAAGGCTTCGCATTATAGAGCAAGAAAGAATCGAGAGAGAGAAGAAGTTGTCCATCATCGAAAAGACAGCGAAGCTGAAAAAAGACATGCTCGAAAAAATAGTGCAAGCCCAACTAGAGATCAACGTAATGGATAGTAAGTTAAACAAATACAATGAAGAAATGGAAAACCTGAGGAAGCAAGAACAAGACATGCATCACAAGACTCGCAAACAAACCGAGCACAAGATGGTGTACGAAGTAAGTAGCTCTGGCAAGGACAGCCAGCCATGCATCATCTACAACGAAAACTCTCCTTTGAGCGAACAGCTACAGAGCGAACCTTGGCTGGTCAATTTCAAAATGCCAAAGATAAAGGCATACCAAGTAAAAACATGTCCGAGAGAGTTCCTCATGTCCTTCGAAGCCGCAGTAGAATCAGGCGGAGGATCAAACTCAACATACGCCAAAGCTTTGGTGATGGCAGTCGAAGGAGTTGCGAAGACATGGTTTTCCACTCTTGAACCAGGATCAATTAATTCTTGGTCCGAATTGAGAAGAGAGTTCATAAACAATTTCCAAGGCTTCCAAGCATCAGAAATTCATCAGGGAAGACTATTTTCATGCAAGCAGAAACCAGACGAAGGCTTAAGGGAATACATGCAGAGATTCATGGAAATAAAATCAAGAGCAAAAGATGTAGGGGCTTCGACAGTTATTGATGCACTAACGGAAGGCTTGAGGGCTGGCCCTTTCCATTCTGCACTAACAAGGAAGAGACCCAAAACCATCTTCGCACTGTTGGACACCTTCGAAGAAATACGCGAGATCAGATGATGAGTTCCGAAGGAAAAAAGAAGACGAAAAGAAGCAATCCCAGCTAGTCAAAGATGAGAAGAAGTATAAAGAAGAAAAGGAAGCGAGTCGAAGCAGAAGGCACGACGATAGTAGAGGCAGTTCGAAAGATCATAACAATCGAAGGATACACAACCTCGAAAACAGAGAAGAAAGGGGCGATGAAAAGAGAACCAAAGACGATGAAAGAGGGAAAGAGCGAAGCAACCATGATAGAGATGGCGAAGACAAAAACAGAGAAAACAATCAGAGAAGCAGTTCTCGCGCTCCATACTACGAGTTGCATGGCGAAGGAAAAGGCCATACAACAAAGCAGTGCCGAAATCTGCAACAATTCAAATAGGAATGGACCGCAGAAAGAGAGGCGAAGAAGGCCATCAGACACACGAGTAACTATCGGGAAAACTGGTCTCAAGGGAACCCAATGTCAACATACCCTTCGCACTCTGTCAATCATGTTGTCAACTATCCAAGAGAAGCTTCGTATCAGGCGCAGCAGTATGCCTACTCTCAACCTCAAAGCCTGGCAGTGCTGCCACCGCCTCCAGAAATGAACCAGCAAAACAATGGAAGAAGCACAGAAACAAGCTACACGTCTCAAAGACAAACTATTAACGCTATCTCCGGAGGATCGACCCAGCAACTAGACTCAAGAAGGGCAAGAAAAGAACACATTCGAAGGGTACATAACGTGACGTCAAGGGCTCCGTTTGTGAAAACTAAGTGGTCCCATGTCCACATCACCTTCGGAAAAGAAGACGCAAGGGACCTTGACCAACCGCACTCAGACCCACTGGTCATCAAGGCAAATATAAAAGGGTTCGATGTACTTAGAATACTTGTCGATGGAGGAAGCTCAGCTGACATCCTCTTCGCCTCTACATATAGAAAGATGAAGCTGGAAAACGAAACACTACAACCTGCAGGAATACCATTGGTCGGCTTCACTAGAAAGGTTATCCAAGCATTGGGAAAAATTAACCTACCAGTTACTTTCGGCGAAGGAGACAACGCAAGAACTGAAGATGTGACCTTCGATGTGGTTGACATTGTTTATCCTTACAATGCAATCTTCGGAAGGGGGTCCATTAACAAGTTTGAAGCAGCCATACATCAGGGCTATCTATGCATGAAGATTCCTGGTCCCATCTCTATGATCAGCGTCCTCGGAGACCAACTCCAAGCAAGAAGTATTGAAGATGGCGAAACCCCTGGAAGGAAGAATGTCCACTTCGTCCGAAGGAAGCAAAAGGCCCCAGTGCTCAAGACCTTCGGACTAGAAAACTTGTCCATGACATATCAGAGATGCATGAGCCGTGTCTACCAAGAACATCTCTTCGGTAGCACGCGCGATGGCCATATGTAAAAGCACAAAACTTGCGGGGGTGCACTCTTTTTCCTCACGAGGGTAGCCCTGCGAAGGGTGTGAGGTTTTTTAACGAGGCACCTTTCAAGACTGTAACACAGTTTTATAATTACTTTTTTACTCTCGAAAAATCCCAGAGCAATTTTCTGGGGGGCGTAGAAGAGCCAAGGCTCAAGAAACGAAGCTTCGAGCTCAAAAACGATATCAGGCAAAAGCCTAGAGAATCCGAAGGTTACACCAATTGAGTATTTGGTGTAATCCAAGTTTGGATCGATGTATCACGAGGGATGATACAAAGACTCCAGACAAGAGTTAAAGGGAAAGATAAGCAAAAAAAGCCTAATCTACCCAAGTATTGGCAAACAGAAACCTTCGCAACAGAAAAAAGCGCGATCCTTCGCATGAAAATGTTCAAATATCAAAGAACAAAAACACGAAAACTTGCGTTCCTCAAAGAAAACACAAGGTTATCGTGCAAGAAGCATTAAAAGCTTCGGATGATATTGAAGAAATCTTCTCTCTGGCAAAGACCTTCGAAAGACTACTTCAAAAGAAAAGCTTTATTAAGCACGTGAAATCAATCAAGGAGAACCATCGTCAGGCTCACGCTTTACAATAAGGCCCAATTCTAAAAGCATTTCGCATACAATACTAAATTCATCAAAATTATATCCATTCGAAGGAGAATAAGGCCTTTGAAATATGGGATCTATTACCCCAGACAAAATCATTCGCTCAACATGCAAAGCTGCATCGAAGGAGGAAGACGAATCTAAAATGTCCCCTCCCTTCTTCTTCTTGGCTGCACCTCGATGTGAAGAACTACTACCTCGTGGACAGCGACCACGAGGCCTTCGTTTGGTACAACCCCGACTCCCTTCGGGAACATCAGTCTCTAGGCGATAAACTCTCCCAATAGCCACAAGGCTACCAGGAGGGAAAGAAAAAGAACTTTCACCTCCCTCAACGGGTGACAAAGGACTCGAATCACTAGATAAGTCAATCCTCGAAGGAGAACTAAAAACTTCAATTGGAGGCTCACGGCGAATCAAGCCACTAGAAGAAGGCTCTGGAGTCGCAAACTCGCTCAGGGAAACATCAGACGATGAATCCAGAGCAACACATTTCCCCGAAACCGGGTCAGAAGAAGCCTTCGGAGTAGCAAACTCGCTCAAAGAAATATCAGACGAAGCCTAAGGTCCAAAAACCAAGCAAAAAATTAATCAAAACAACATAAAGTTTACAACAATATTACAACAATTCTCAACAAGATACAAGTTCGAAGGAATGATGTAACCCCTCTCTCGAAGCAAAAATAAATTGTTTATACCTCACTCTGAGGCAGACGACCGACAGACTGCACCCGGTTCCAGAATGATTCGTCAAAATGACCGGCGACCTTCAGGAGAGCTTCAACCACAGGACGGGGAGTAGAATCAACAGCAGAAAATTTGAAGTCGTCAGAAGCAACCTTCGCCAAAGCATTGCTCCCTTCGACATCAAGAGAATGGAGGAGATCCCAAACAGCCAGATGAACGGCATTGGTGGAGAAGGCCCTGCAAGCTTTCACCACGAAAGAAATATTGACAGATAGCCAAGACTGACGCTGCTTAGTCGAAGCATTCTCAGGGATCTAGTCAGGAATAGTTCCAATCGAGATAAGAGCATCCTGAATGTGGCTGCAAAGAGAAGACAGGCGAAGCTCTTCAACCTTAGCAAAAGAAGCCGCCTCCTAATCCGCGGTTTCAACTTTTTCGCGAAGGACCCTGTTGGTTTCCAAAGCCTCCGCAAGGGACGAATCATGATCCTCCAGCTATTTCTCTAGAGAAGCCACCTTCGCCTTAAAATCTTCAGTGGATTTGACGAATCTTCTTTCTCCTTGATCTTTGATTCTCCACTTGGGGAAAACGAACCCTCTCTGCAGCAGCAACAAAGGGCGCAGCGGCCCTAGCACTCATGACAAAGGTGTTCGAAGGCACCTCGTCACAAAGAGTTAAAGAACCCCCAGTAGCTTCGACTGAATCAAAAGTCATGTCAAAAGGGAGAAACTCTCCAAGCATTGCTTCAAAGACTGAGTGTAGGAAAAGATCACCACCTGCTGAGGGGCTAAGGGGCTCACGAAGCACAACACCTGGCTCCAAAGGTAGTTGAACCTGGGAGCGATCTGTAAGAGGTCTCAAGTTATCAGCAATTTGACGAAGATCAGCCACACTAAGAGATGAGAGACAACCTTGAGCAGAAGCTTCGGCTACCCCTTCATTATGAACAGGGGCAACAGGAGGAACATCAGGACCATCAACACAGGTCTTGTGCTGGATCTTAGCCTTCGATCCGGACTTAGCAAGAACAAAATCAGCGCCCTTGAAAGCCTTGTCCTGAATCTTGGCCTTCTCAGTGGCACTGACATCACGAACGTCAACTGTAGAAGCAGAAATATCCTTTGCAACAGAAGAAGAGCCCTTCGAAATGACTTTCTTGGGGACAGACTGAGCTTTAGACCCAGAAGAATTACTACCCCCATCCTCCGGAATGGAGAACAAATCTAATGCGGAACGAATCACCGGAGGCTTGAAAGCAAAAGACGGCTTCGCTGAATGTGAAGTCTTCGGCTGATTCGCCGAAGGAACAGCAGCACCCAAAGCCGTAACATTAGCTTCACTGATAGCCTTATCGGAGCAGTCCTTCAACGAGGTCTTGTGAGTTTTCAGCTTCTTCTTAGCTTGCTCTTCGCTAGACCTTCGGCTACCAGACATCTTGAATAACAACGAAGGAAAAGGATCTCCTACTGCGAAAGGGATTGGAATAGCCAAAGGAAAGAAGACGCGCAAAGCATGTGATTGAAGGAACAGCGCGCCCACAATGAAGATATATAGAAGGGAAGCGACTATTGGGAACGGAAAAGAAGTACGGAATGAAAACGACAAGACACGTGTATGGATCAGAAAGGCGCACGGTGCAGTCATAAATTGATAAATTAAATTGCTTCTGGTTTTAGTTACACTAATAACACATCATCAATTGAGGGCTAATGTTGGGGACTACACCGAAGCCCCTCTAACCCACGCGAAGGTCAAACAGCCACCAGGAAGGAGAGCAGAAAGAGCAAACGGCGCAGGAGCCCGAAGATGACATGCTGAAAGCCATGCAAAAGCAGCCAATGGCACACTTGTAAATATCATCATCTCACCCCCTATAAATATGGAGGGAGATGATCCTGTAATGACATCTGATTCTCGGGCCACGAGCCAAAGAAGGAATCATTCGCACCACACTAAAACCTCTCTCATCACTCAACCCCTTCGCCCGGCATCGCGGGTGAAGGAGTGCTTCGCGTAACAGACTGCAGGGAACCTGAGTAAGAGCACCTTCGTCCGGCACCGCGGACTAGGAAGGAGGGCTTCGCTCCAACAAGAAGGCGACGACGACGGACAAGGAGGGCTTTGTGATTCGAAGGCGTCAACCACCTTCGAGGGCTTCGCCAGAACCAGGACGTTTCAATCAACCGTTGGAGGGCTTCGATCCGTCCCACAAAGACCTTCGATCCCCCAACACAGCTTATCACCCACAGACGGATGGTCAAACTGATAGAGTCAATCAAATTCTGGAGGACATGTTGAGAGCATGTGTACTAGCCTATGGTGGGAGAAAAGTCTTTCCTTTACGGAGTTCTCCTACAACAATAGTTACCAGGCCAGTCTACAGATGGCACCTTTTGAAGCTCTGTATGGTAGAAAGTGCAGAACCCCACTGATGTGGTCAGAAGTTGGAGAACGATCTTTCTTTGGACCAGCAATCATTAGAGATGCCGAAGAGAAAGTAGCTCTGATCAGAGAGAATCTGAAAGCAGCCCAGAGCAGGCAGAAGAGCTATGCAGACACGAGACGCAGAGATCTAAGCTTTGAAGCAGGAGACTATGTGTATCTCAAGGTATCATCGATACGAGGTACCAGAAGGTTCAGAGTCCGAGGAAAGTTAGCACCAAGATATATCGGACCCTTCAAGGTACTCAAGAAGATTGGAGCAGTGGCTTACCGCCTTGAACTCCCTGAAGAGATGTCAGATATCCACAATGTGTTCCATGTTTCACAGCTAAAGAAATGCCTGCGAGTTCCAGAAGAAATAGTACCACCGGAAGTAATGGATCTACAACCGGATCTTCGTTATCAAGAGAGACCCATCAAGATTTTGGATGTTGCTACGCGGTTAACGAGAAGGAATGCCATACGGTTTTGCCGAGTTCAATGGAGTAATCACATAGAAGCAGAGGCTACATGGGAACGTGAGGATGATCTTAAGAAAGAGTTCCCCGACCTGTTTGAGGAAGAGCCTGAATCTCGAGGACGAGATTCCCTTTAAGTGGGGTAGGTTTGTAACACCCTGTGTTTTCCCATATTATAAAATCACTAAAATTTAAACTTTTTGAATTAGAACAAATGCAATCAAACTAGTATGGTAAATTCACCAAAAATTTGATTTTCGAATTTTTAATGTGCATCAAACCCCACCATCTGCATATTTGGAGTTTCCTATTTTTATTTATGTGTTCTTTTGATTTTGTCCCTTTCTCAAATTTGAATCCCATTCAAATTTGAGCTAAATCTAATCCAGTGAAATGTTTAAACCTTTCTTTTCCCTCCTGGGCCGCCTTTCTCTTTTCTCCCCCGCGGCCCATCTCTTTTCTCCTTTTCTTTTCTTTCCCCGCGGACCGCACAGCCCAGCTGGCCCAGCTTCTCCCGCGCCAGCCCACTCCCTTCCTTCTCCCGCTGACGTGTGGGCCCCGCATGCGTCTTTCTCCTTCGGACCGCCGGGCGCTACTGTGCGTTGCCGCCGTAGTACAGCGAACACGCCGCCTGGCCGCGCCTTAAACTTGCCCCCTCTCCTATTCGCCGGTGAACAGAGCATCTTCACTCCCATTCGCCCGCGGCGCCACGCCACCCCGCCGTAACTGCGCCGCGTGCTCCCCGTCAGAAGCCGCATTCACTCCGGCGAGGAGCCGTTGCGGGGAAGCTTCCTTCCCGGCCGCGGCTATAAGAGGAGAGCTCCCTCTCCTTCTCTCCCACGCTCCCACACGGCCAATTCCTCTTTTCCTCGCTCAACAAGCTCCAATTTCCACTTTTCCCCACCGCCTTCTCCAACTCCGGCGACCAACGCGGCGAGCCCCCGACAACGAACCAGTTGGCCCCGGCTCCCCTTTCTTCTTCCTCTGACCTCGCCGTGCCGTGACTAACCTCGTCCCATTTCTCCTTTCCGCAGCCGAAGCGCGGAGCACGGAGATGGCGACGGGCTAGGGTTCCGACCACCGCGAGAAGACGGGGAGCTCTCACCGACCCTTTCCGCCTTCATCGAGCCCACGGTGAGCACCGTGGCCCTCTCCTCTTTCTTCCGCGCCATTTCTCGTTCGCGTCAGAGCATGCTAGCTAAGCTCGCACCGCGCGTCATCACGTGCCGCCGCGCGACCTCGTCACTGGCGAGGTTTCCGGCCTCGCCCGGCCAAGCCGATGCGTGCGTCGTGCACCCCATGCTCCCGCGCACCTACACAACCTCACAAATTTGGGCTTACGCGCACGCACGCGCGTTCGC
This sequence comes from Eragrostis curvula, assembly GCA_007726485.1. Classification (NCBI taxonomy): domain Eukaryota; kingdom Viridiplantae; phylum Streptophyta; class Magnoliopsida; order Poales; family Poaceae; genus Eragrostis; species Eragrostis curvula. Next base: position 1,729,420 of record RWGY01000031.1, on the reverse strand, counting down.
GCCCCGCGCAATGTCGCGTCGCTGCACTCCGGCGAGCCCGCGACGCCGCCACCGTCACCCTCCACGTCAACACCACCCGCCATGGCGTCCGCCTTCGCGCGTAGATCCTCTAGGTGCCCTTAGCTTCGCTTCTTGTGCCCTGTAGCCGTCGCCGGTGAGCTTCCCGGCGATGCACCGCCGCGCGCGCCCCGCTCCGGCGCGCTCTGACCGCGTCGCGCCGCCGTCCGCCGTGGCGCGCCACGTCGGCGCTCGGGCCCGCGACGACCCGGTCGCCCCTCGCCCAGTCAGCACCGGTGCACGAGCCCGGTGCACCGTGAACCGATCTCTCGCGCACGCCCGGTTCACCGCGCACGTGGACGCAGTCCACAGAACAGTAGGCCGCAGCGGACCGGCCTCTGTGGTCCCACCTGTCGGTCTCACACCTGTCTCTGTAAATACTAGATCTACCCGCAGTTTGCACACAGAGCCTTATTTCGAGCTTTTTCCTTCAGCAAAAAAATTCCATAAAATCCCTAATAATATTAGGTTGTCTCCAGATCACTGTTCAGACCTTGTTTACCTCTGATTAATTAGGATTTAGTCCATAGCTAATTAATTAGCTTAAATCCTAATTAATTCCAACTTTGCAATCTTGTAAAATCCATAACTCCTTCATTTTAACTCCAAATTTGACGAATCTTTCGCCAAAATTCATAAAATTTAATTATCTAGCTGTTCATGCCAGAACCATCTGTTGTTATCTCCTGTTTGGATTTCATTTGGATTTATATGCTTGTTAGTTAATTGTTTGATCATTAGATTTATTCGAATCGTTGTTTGCTTGCAAATCAATAGAAGATCAAGCTTTTGAGGAAGGAGTGGAGGATCCGGATTACGAGGACTTAGAAGAAGAAGACTTTGGTGAAGGCAAGTTCTAACCCCTTTGATCATGTTGATCCTATGTTTGCAAATGATCCAACTTAGAGCCTAGTTTAGAAATAAATATGCATGATGTTCAAATGTGATTTAATTGCTATTATGATCCTATACTTGTTGATTGCATGCCTTGTTATTGCTTATCCAATTCCATTGTTGGACTTAGGATTCACTATCATTAATTCTTTAATGATATGTTGACATGATATGCTGCTTAGGACTTATTACCATGCGTACTTAATTAATCATGCTATACATGCTTTTTTTGTTAAATGTGTGTGTGATTGGTGGAGTGTGTGTGAATATGAAATGTGGGATGGTATTTCATTAGTGATAATTGTGCAACCCATAGTGGGGATATTCCTAGGCGGGAGCAAGCGAGGTAGTCCTCAGTGGGGAGGGCTATCTCTGGGATGCGACTCCTCTTTTGAGGATAGCTATTGAAGATGCTTGCTTCGGTCGTATAAGGACCGGTTCATGTGCCGCCTTGCCTAGCACCTTTCGTACAACCACATGCCTTGAATGGGAAAAGTTTGGAACCACACCCTACAATAGTGTTCACCCGGTACCCACCTGGAGGGCAGGAGTTGCAGCGGAAGCCAGGAGAAGACCCGATGTAGCAGGCATCGGGATCCGGCATATGGTGATTATTCAGGCCTTTCTATATGATGATGATGGTATTGTGAAGCCCCTGGTTACAGTATTTCCGTGGGGGTGCCGTGGTGACACCAAGTAGGTACGGGACCATTAGTGTGCCAGCCCAAGCCGTGACGATGGGAAGGACTGGTGTACCTTGTGGGGAACTGTGTACAATCTCTGCAGAGTGTAAAACCTATCATGATAGCCGTATTCCACGGTAATGGACAACGCGAAAGCTTGTGCCACACAATGATTAGTATAACGGTGTGAGTTACCCCTTGGTGTGTTTTTGGAATACTCCGGTGTGGAACCGTGTGCTGGTTTCCTGCCAGCATTAAAACTTGGGAACTGGCGGGATGAATTGCATCTCCCCCAGGGCCAAACAACCCCATTAAATACCAATGATAATCTTGACAGTAGTTTGCGAACTGTTTTGTTTTACAAACGACCCTTGCATAAAACTGGCTTTCTGCTCAGACACTAAACCCTCAGCCTATCCATTGGTTGTATCCTTGCATACATTTACCCCTTGTTGTTAGGACTTACTGAGTACCTTATGTACTCACCCTTGCTTTAATCATTCAGATGAAGAACCTGAGTATCAGGAGGATGGTGATGAAGAATAGGGTTCCGTCCGCACTCAAGATGCCTGTGCTAGTCCCGTTTCCGTCTTCCGATGTAGTAGTGTTTAAGTGGTTCTGCTGTTGCAGCCCACCAGCTTGATGCTTGATGTAATAAATTGGTCCTTGGCCAGGAGTTGTAAGACCTCTTATGTATGAAGGCTTGTATGAGACTCGGTAATATTTATGTAAGTGATGACTCTGTGATATCATTCTGTGTAAGTGTTCGTATCAGCGTCTGATCCAGGGATTGATACGGTGAGCACTCATGCTCCAAAAAATAGGGTATGACATGCACCCTCGACTTTGTACAAGTAAACCAGGAATATGAGGCATCCGAAGGGCCTTCCGTCACGATAACATGCAGTAAGAAACATCGCTATACTGAAGCAATCAACTTGACCAAACGTCCACTAGATATTCTGGTGCTTCATGGGTGAGGGGCTTTTTTCGAGTCAAGACAGGTAAGGCAGCATCCCTCTCGGTTACCATGCAGACTACGTAGTAAATGGTTAGCTAGTGAACTGGAAACCAATGTAGTTGCTAAATTAAATTTCCAGCAAAAAAGAGCAAACTTTGAGGAACCTATATATATATATTTGTCCATGCGTCCTCGCAAAAAAAAAAAAGATCATATTTTTTAGTTCTCCAAAAACAAGGCCGCTAATTTTTTTTTCACACAAGCTAGGGTTAGGGGGCGTTGGCCTTAGGTCATGGTTTCTTGCCACCAAGCGAGTGTACCAGGTAGTTCAAGAATGGCACTTCTATACTAGATTGCAACTCCATACACAGCGCCGACTTCGTGTGAATGTTGTGTAAAATGAAAGATAGAAGTACCATTATTAGTGTCACTTGGTCACCATGGAGGACGCATCAACGAAACTGAGGTGGACCAATGGAAGTCGATACTGAAATGTTTACAACCCTTGCAGCATAGGCCTGGGGAAACTTTTCTTCTGGGTCCCAACGTACCTCAAATATGCAATTGTACATATATTGGACTGGCGGTAGCATGCCCACTTTTTAACCAATAACTTGTTAGTGGATTTTCCGTAGGTTAGAATTATTACTCTAACTATATGCTATTACATTATCTAAAAAAAAGGTATATGCTATTAAGTTGAATGCATGTAAAAAATAATAATAGGCACGTGAAACGTGACATATAACATGCATGCATGATTTCATGATCTAAAATGGGGGACCCAGTTGACCAATGAACCCAGCTTTAGGATACTAGTTATAGAAACGTTAGATGATGAGGAAGAAATTGAACAAATAAGACTTTTCTATGTTAATTTTACTAGTGTGGTCATGCTCTACAAAGAAAAGGGTCATACTAGCTATCGTGCATTGTAAGGGCGAACAATTTTCATCAAAGTCGTCTCTCTACGGCGCCTGTGATAGTATGCCCAAGTGGAAATGCATGTTTGTAATCATCTGGAAACTTTCATGTTTCTGACTACATCGTTTCTGATTTATGACCAAGAAACATATATATTGTATGAATAAAATATTCTTTAGAATTCAGCCGATACATTCTTGTAAAGAGGTAATAATATATTGGTACAAAATTTATGGATTTTAGTCGGTTCATTGATATTATATTTGGACCTTGTTCGTGCAAAAAGAGAAGAAAAAACAGATAAATCGACTCATATTTCTGTGTTATTAGCACCAACTAACCTTCGTACGTGCACAATAGAGGTCTGTCAAAGCTGCAGCAGCACAAGTACATACAGATATTGATATCAAACCGATTGCAGCGCTTTTTTTTTTTCACAATAGATAGGTAGTGTACTGTTTGTGCCACGCTCGGTTGTTAACATGGGGAATCAAAAGCGGCTATCAGATCAGCACCTTAACGCACAAAAGAGCATACATACCGCAACCACGCTAGCGTCTATATTCTATATATACGACGGCCTGTGCATGAGTTCTTACAAAGATCATGTTTTCTCTGCATTCTGTCTGTTCATTCAAGCTTGGCCGTTAAAACTTTTTACGAGTAAATTAGGAATACGAGGTATCAGAAAAGGGCCCTCCGTCAAGGTAACATCCGTTCATGAACTGCACTGCTCTATCAGCGTGCAACTACATGTAATAGCTGAGCCTCTGGTAATGGCAGGACGGCCGGCTCGATGTCCTGCTCCTGTCGATGTAAAGCTAGTATCCCAAGCCAATGACATATCAAGCTTTCAATAATAGCAGGCTAAGTAGCCTTTTTAAAAAAAAGTACGTGCAAGGCTCTATTCTAGAGTACGCACATAATTTTCTTCTTTATTACTCCAAGCCGCAACTGGTTACTTTTTTTTGGGAATAGAAAACTGCATGGCAAGCAAACTAAATTTGTAACCAGAGCCACAAAGCAAAAGGGAGTGAAAGAAGAAGTAACTTTTTGTTTTCTGGGAATGTGAGAGCGTACACATGCATTGCAATTCATTTGCAACCATATATGTATGCTCTCGCCTGCCGCAATATATATATGCTGGCATTTTCTAAACCTATTCCGTGATAGCCATCTACCCCACAAAGAACTTGGACAGAGACAATTCTTAGTTGCAGGATTTAGAGACACCGGGAATGTTACTTTCTTGAGCCAGCGCACAATAAAGAAAATGCGTAAAACAGGTGCTCGTGCATCCAGGCGGTGGGAAGGGGCTGCATGCACGATGCCCCAACGAATGAGCTGCAGCCAGTGGCAGTGCGATCTGGTGGCGAGCTCATGAAGCCCAGGAACAATGCGGCAAGAAAGGCTGCAGCAGGGCCATCTGCAACAAACGATTTTCTTTTTTGTGCATCTGGTCATTTTCTTAAAGTGAAACAATATCATATTTTTTCTCCGTGCTTTGGCAGCACGTTGTTTAGCATGCTGAAACCAAGATTTGGCAAAAGCTTATGCGACAGAGCTATTCGTCGAAACCTTATGAAGGTAAGTTTTAGGATGAGTTTTACGGTGCTTAGTACCACTAAGTATTATACTAGTGGTATTATGAAGGGTAACACAATCATGTTAGTTTTATTTGTCTGCTTTTCGTCGCATCCGCTCTCTAAATCCTTTCATAGCCACCCCCTCCTCACGATCTTGCCCTGCCGCCACTTATGATATTGCCGCCTTATACCCTCACTGATTTGCCTTTTGCCGTCACTGATTTCATTCCAGCATTTATTTTATTCCTTAAATACCCAAATATTATTAATACTATGTACTCAAGAATTTTAGTGGTATTGAAGGTTGGAGGAGAACTAATATGGATCATCGGATTCTAAATACCACAATTATATACTTGTGGTATGCATGATACCACTAGTATAATACTAGTGGTATTGGGCACCTTAAAACTCCTCAAGTTTTAGTGGGCAAAACATGGGCTTGCATGGGTCTTGCGGTTGAACGTGTCTCAAATAGTGATGAGTGTTTTTATTTAGGCATGTAATTTATCAATTTGTCGTTATAATTGTGAGACCGAAAATAGTGCTGTGTGTGAAGTGCCACAAGAAAAAAATATTCTGTATTTGTGTACTCCCTCTGTTTTTTATATGTTGTCGTTAGGACAGCCTTTGCTAGTTCAAATTGAACTAGCTTTGCTTGTCTGAACGACAAGAAAAGAAAAACGGAGGGAGTATTTCTCATCCAAGAGCTAGACACCGTGTACGTGGTATTGATCATTTATTCAAGATCATGGTTGTATCCGTGACCAGGAGGATCAGATGGCTGAGGAGATAGGGACGAAGCTGAGCTATAGTTTTTACAGGAGGAGGATGACGCCTCACCAGCAACGATATGCTCGCGTTTTCTAAGACCATGTATGAAGCGTCTCCGTTTTTCGCAGGATCGAGTCGGTATAGCGCTGATGAACAGACGCAACAGTACAGCATATAAAAAGCACAAATTAAGTCTTTAAGTAGTTACATTAATCCAATTAAAAACATGAGTAGCACAGCGGAAATAAACGATACAAGTCTAAGAAACAAAGGTATATGCGCACGCGCACACGATACACAAGAACCCGCATCCAAAGCCATGAAGATGCGGACTCGAGAGGAGATCACTCCTCAGTCTCTCAGTGGGCTGTCCAACCAAAGGAAAGCTGGCCATCCCACTGTCCACCCCCACCCATAGAGTCAGGGATGAAGGTGCTACCTGCAATAAAATCATAAAGAGCCAAACCCTGAGCAACTAATACTCAGCAAGTCTTACCCGTCAATTTGGCTATCTACAGCCGACTCCTAATATGCAAGGCTACAAAGGGGTGGCTGACTCAATAGCATAACGCGCACTAATTACTGGATCCTTACTTTCAAGTTTTATTTTTAAGTTAAGTACTTATCCGGAAAAAAACAGTGTGCATATCTCTAAAACAGATAATAAGTAACAATACATCAACAGTGACAGTATATATATAGAAATGTAAATAACAGTAATGTAAATGGACTAGCATCATCATATCATCAATCATATCACACTACGATGTGACGCAGTGAGCAAGGTTGCTCTTGACCGAGAGCGGCGGCATCGATGTACATCCTGCAGGAGAAAACCTGACCACACGCCATACGCGGCAAAGGCCACATACAGCAACCGTTTACGCTACGTACCACCAGAGCTGTACCAGATTCTACTCCTCCCGAGGAAGGGCTCTCCCACCGCAGTCCCCGTTCCGGACGGCTGACTGCGCGGGACGCCGCCCTACCTCTCCCAAATACCATGATAGAAAGAGTAAAGTGACCAGACATCCAGGGCGACGCAGGCTACTAGGTTTACTAGGCCCATAAAAACACTAGCATGTGAGTCAGTACGTTCAAACTTGCTCAACAGGGCCAACAACAGACGGTCCTTAATCGACACAGACGGGGCTACCACCGTGAAGGCCCAGCCTTCTCGCACCATCCTACACAAACAATTCCCTGTCCGGTCTCAACAAATCCTAAATCCAGCTAGTATAATCCAGGAGTCCCTATCATGCGAGTGGGACCTACCACTCGACTTCTACCGTCCGCTAGCCACTAAGCCTAACAAATTCAACATAACAAGATCAACATGCCAACGGTTAATGAAAGAAAAGGTCAACGTTAACATGCAATAGAGCTTCCCATGGCGGCCGGTGGCAACTGGCACCGGATCCTCTGGTGCGCGCGGTTACCATTGGCTAGGTGAGGAGCTCCCCGTTGCCATCGACACGGAGATGAGTTCCGCGAGGCCTCCGCATCTGCTGTCTCAACGGCGCCCTCGTCGTCGCTGCGACAGCAACAGGGGCTGGGCGCGAACATCGAGGACAGGAAAAACGGCCACCGCAGCACCAAATGCGAGGACACGCTCGCACCGTCCGGCTATGCCGCTACGCTATTCCGTCGCGCTGTCACGCCTTGCCCTGTGCAGCAGGAACGACCAAATCGCATGACACGCCGCTCGCCTGCCCGGGTGCGCCGTCCCAGCTCCCATCCTGCAGCATTGCGGCTTCACTCGCTCTCCGCTGCCATGGACGAATGCAACCTCGACACCGCCGCGCTTTGGTCCGCACGCGACTCGAGCGTGCGGCGGGGCGCGGCACAATGGGTAAATTATGATGATTTGCAAAATCCTCTCCCTCTCCTCTTTGCAAGAAAAGTCATATTCTAATTAACGCTGGAGTGCCCATTAGCTAATTGACACAACATGCAGTGCAGGAACGGCGCTAAACCGAAACAATCAATTTGACCTAAGATCCACTGGATATTCTGGTGCCTGACGATCATGGGTGAGGAGGGGCCTTTTTCTAGTCAAGACAAGTAAGGCAGGAGCCCTCGGTAACCATGCAGACTACGTAGTAAACAGGTTAGTGAACTGAAAACCAATGTAGTTCCTAAATTAAATTTTCAGCAAAAATGAGCAAAACTTTGAGGTACCTATATATATAACTTATCCATGAGTCCTCACAAAGATCATCTTTTTTATTTCTCTACAAACAAGGCCGCAATTGTTTGTTTTCTTTTTTTGCACGCAAGCTAGGGTTAGGGGGCATCACTACAGGAAACCTGGCGTTTGCCGAGTGCCAGCTTTTACACTCGGCAAAGAGTTTGCCGAGTGTTGCACTCGGCAAACACCAGACGGCAAACAGCTCTCGGCAAAGCCGGGTTTGCCGAGTGCTTTTTGTCGGGCACTCGGCAAAGATTTTGCCGAGCGTCAAAAAGGCACTCGGCAAAATAAAGTAACGAAACGGAGGGAAAAGGCCGTCAAAAGGGTTTGCCGAGTGCCCTGACGGCAAGCACTCGGCAAACTTTCCTTGTTTGCCGAGTGCCAGAGGCCAGGCACTCGGCAAACTTTCCTTGTTTGCCGAGTGCCAGAGGCCAGGCACTCGGCAAACTTTTTTTGTTTGCCGAGTGCCTGGCTTCTGGCACTCGGCAAACAATGGTCAGTTTGCCGAGTGCCAGGCACAGGCACTCGGCAAAGAATGGCATATTTGCCGAGTGCCTCAGTTTTGGCACTCGGCAAAAATCTGAGGCACTCGGCAAAAAAAATCGACAGATTGCAATAAAATGTTTAAAATCACTGCAACCTGGACCAAAATCACACCAAATCATACATATATGCTCATCATCATCATAGACACATACACATGACCACCATCATCATCAGAGGCATTTAAATCATCACAACACATAGAAATCTCCACAAATACATAGAAATGGTCCAAATAGTGATAAACCAAGTCGTCGACAACCACAAGCACAAGTTCATCAAACGTAAGCAAGCACAACTAGTTGGTTCATGACATAAGACTAGAAATACAACTACAATCTACATCGGAGGGCGATGATGATAAGGATGAAACGGAGAATAAGCATTGGGAGGGGAAACCGGCTGATTGTTCGATCCCGCTGATATGTTCTGCAAAGAGGAGATATTACATTATTAACACAAGATTCTAGATAGATGTGCCGACAGGAAGTGGAATGAAACTACAAGGATTTAGATAGACTCACCGGAGTGCCCTGACTCGGACTCGAAGTGCCGACAGGAGGAAGAGGTAGTGGCGGCGGCGGCGGTTGCATGCCACCACTGTGCCACTGGTAAAACATCGCCTGCATTTGCCGTTGCATCTCCTCCTGCATCCTTGCATTCTGTTCGGAGAGCCTCGCATCGTACCTCGCCTGCTGTTCCTGCAGCTGTGCCTGGTACTTCGCCTCCTGTGCCTGGAGCTTCGCCTCCATCTCCTCCCGTAGTTGGGCCTACAACATGTCATCCCAATGTTACAATGCAAAGCAAATATATGTCTCAAATCCAACGAAACGACGAATAGAACAGAAATAACCTGGGCTTGGTCAAACTGAATCTGTGCAGCGCTTGGCCGTGGGCGTATGGGCGGGGCTGAGGACGAGCTCCTCGCTCGGATCCCAGAGAGGGTGGGAGTAGAGGCCGTGTCCAGTGTGCTGTCCCCAATCCAGTACCGGCCATGCTTCTTACCTCCACCCACCCTCATGATGATCTCTCCATCAAGGTCCTCGGTGCTCGGGTTCCACTCTGGCCCGTGCTTCTCCCTACCCATCTCGGTGTACTGACTGAGGCGAGTGTGGACGGTGGGGTTGATGTACGCCTCGGGGGGGTCCTCCGGGTTGTAGTCGACCTCGATCGACGTCGCCTTGCCCTTGTGGGCCATTGCCCAAGCCATCAACGGGGGGCACTCTCGGCCCTCATGCGCCCGCGACTGGAAAGAAAACAGAAAGATGATTAGAAATTATGCAAAATTGAGCGTTTGTAAACAACGAAATGAATTCGCGTACCCATCTAGTCGCGTACTCATCAAGGGTACGGTTGCCTTGATGGTGTGCTGGACCAGGCATCTTCAAACGCCGCTGCCGGCAAGCTTCGTGCGTCTTCTGCCACTCGGGGTCGCACCACCTACTCACAAAGTACTCCCAGCAGTCTCTGTGAGAGGCGCACCACCACGGAATCACCTACACGTTATTTGACAAAGTTAGATGTTAGTTATTGTGAAACTATGAGAATAACAAATTAATCGTACTTAATCAAGTATAGAAAACATGAGAATGTCAAATTACCTGCATGTATTGTTCTGCAGCCAGCCATATGGTCCTAGCCGCCTTTTTCTCAATCTTCCTACCAAGTTTTTTGGCGTAGTAGGTCGTCACGGCCTGGACGCGCGCCTCGTAATGCATGTCCGTAATGAGTTTAGGACATGCATCGTACGCCCGACGCACCGCACGGTCCCTCCATTCCGGCTCGACCCTGAAAAAATCCTGCACATTGACGCGATGTATACTTTCATTATTTGAAGAATATCCAATGAACGAGATGTATTGACCAATTCAATGTAAACAAGACTTACCCACAGCTCTCCAACTACCCGGTCCGCCACGGTGCGAAAGTCTCTCCCATCCTCGTCTGGGACATCAGCGACGCGTTTGTAGTGGGCCCACGTCAAGGCCGGCTCCTGCCCCCCGTCGCTCAGTGGCACCATGCCAGGAAAGTGTCTCCTGCACAAAAGGCCGAGGATGCCGGCAGGAATACGTTCGTGGTCACCCGGAACGATCGTCTCCCAGCCCCTGCCCAAGTGATCAAGACAATGATTAGTTTCTATTTAGATTTTAAACATAGCAAATGACTTAAAAGTTAAAGTTACTTACTTCTTCCCTTTGGGTCGAACCAACGGGCGTCTCTCAACAGGATCGGTCGCTTTGGAAGTCGTGCGGGACCTCGCTCCCACACTTTCGGCACGTCCTCAGACGCCGCCTCGTCCTCCCCGTCGTCCTCCTCCTCCCCGTTCTCCTCGTCCTCCTCCCCGTCCTCCTCCTCCTCCCCGTCCTCCTCCTCCTGCTCCGGGGCCTCCTGCTCCGGGGCCTCCAGCTCCGGCTGCTCCTCTGAGGCCTCCGAGGCCTCCTGCTCCCGCTCCTCCTCCGACTCGTGCACGGAAGGAGCAGGGGACGGTGCCGTCGACCCCCTCCCCCGACGCCTGCCGCCACCTCTGCTGCCTCGAGCCTTCATTCGACTTCTCCCACTTCCAGACCCCTCAGCTGCAGCGGACCGCTTCCCAGTCGCCTTTTGGTAGAGGGACGTCACTGTCCTCATCACACCACCACCCTTGCCCACCATCTTTGATCAATCACCTGCAATTAACAAGATTAAATCCATCAGTATTTCAAAATATATGCAAAAAAAATATAACATGTAATAGAAAGTAACATAGTATTGCAAAAATTAAATTAACTACTACGGGCCATACATGTATTAGAAATAATCATCAAGATCAGGATCTTGTGCATTGTTTGCCTCATCATCACTATAATCATCAAGGTCCATATCATGTTGCACGTGTTCTGAAGGCGGAATGTCATCGTCGTCTAAATGTAATCGCTCAAGTAATTTCAAGTCGTTCGCATTATGAACCTCATCTCCAGCATGGTCATCAACAACCGTTTCATTGTCTACTTCCATTTCGATCTCTTCGGTTAAGTCTATCACAAAACCCCCTTCTAGCCCAGCTTCTTGGAAGAACTCTCCATCGACGTATGTGTTTGGGTCTACATTGTAATCTTCATTGTTTGGGACCGGTAGTTTGCCGTGTGGCGATACCTTGTACACAACATCCCAACCCTTGAGACGGTCGTCAGTTTGGCACGGGTATGGGAGATAATAAACTTGTGTGGCATGTTGAGCAACAATATATACATCGTCTCCTGGATAGACGGTTGACTGTCGAATTTCGACTAGCCCAAGATTAGGGGTCCGTCTAACTGCTTGAGGATCAAACCAATGGCATTTGAATACGACAAGAGGGAGAGGCTTGCAACCATCAAAACAAATTTCGTAAATTTCTTCAACTCTTCCATAATATTCGACCCCATCGTCACCAGGAGTAAAAACTCCGGTGTTAGTGGTTTACGATTAGGCCGATTCTGCTCGTAGCTGGTTGTGTGAAAGCGGTACCCATTAACATCATAGCTTTTAAATGACTTGACCGCATAAAGACAGCCCTTGGCAACCTGTCTTAACTCGGCATTCATTGTCGCTTCGGTTCGGGCCTGCAAGTTCAAGCAGGATAGTTAGCTACATTATTCGCACGTACGAGGAACTTGTAATGTCATACTAAGAAAATGCTAAATACCTTCCTATTGAACCAAGAAATGAAATCGGGCGATCCATTTCCTGCACCGTTGCAAAGAAGGGTATCGACATCATGTGCGGTAGGAGGCAGTTCATCATGCCAGAATACATCAAGAAATCCCCTGTAACAATGAGGAACAAGTGGGTTGGATGTGGAACAAATGGGTTAGATGTCTAATTATGAAATTTGTTCATAACTTACTTGATGTACACGTCCACTTCTCTTAGGTTGGTCAGCACATACAGCATGATCGTGCGCCACTCTGGATATGTCAAGTTCTTCTTGGTCGCTTCACCTCCACGCCCGTATTGCCCTTGGAAAAGGCTGAGGGTCGATTCATTTTCGTCAACGTTGTAACGAGAGGGTGGAAAATGCACACTCGGAAGGTTGTCAGAATAGTATTTTGTTGTGAAGTTTGACACCTCCTCCAGAACGTGTGCCTCTGCAATGGAAGCTTCAATTTTGCATTTATTTTTACATTTCGTTCGAAGAACCTTTTGACACCGCTCAATTGGGTAGCACCAACGGTTCTGCACAGGCCCCCCCATTCGAGCCTCATACGGAAGGTGCAAAATCATATGCACCATCGGAGTGAACAAGCCTGGTGGAAATATCTTCTCCAACTTACAGAGCAACACAGGCGCCATTTTTTCCATTTCTGCAATCACGGAAGGTGATATCTCCTTAGCACAAAGCTGGTGGAAGAAATAGCTCAACTCTGCCAGCACTTGCCACACATGATCAGGGAGATAGCCTCGAACCATCACGGGAAGAAGCCGCTGAATCCACATGTGGTAGTCATGAGTCTTGACCCCGTTGATTCGCATAGTAGCCAAGTTCACTCCCCTACTCATATTCGCTGCGTACCCATCAGGGAACATTAACGTTTTGAACCATTCTAGTACTTCCTTCCTTTGGGGCCTCGTCAGGACGAAATCCGCCTTAGGTTTTCTCCATGACTTGCCGGAAGCAGGAGGCGCCATGTCTAGCTTTGGTCGATTGCACAAAGTAGCTTGATCGACTCTTGCCTTAACATTGTCCCTTGTCTTATCAGCAATGTCCATGATTGTTCCGAAAAGTGGAACGCCTAAGCCATGTTCAACGTGCATTAGGTCAATGTTATGTGGAAGAAGAAGGTCTTTCATATACGAAAGCCTATACAAGCCACAGATCTGAGTGAAGGCATGTAGCTCACCATATCCCACAAAACCACCGTCTGTTTCATCGACCTTGAGACCATCTAACATAGCACTCACCTGCGCACCTGTCAAGAACTGCGGTGGAGGGTTGAGAACTTGGACACCTTTCGTAAAGTTCTTTTTGTCTCTTCTGAATGGATGGTCAAGAGGGAGGAATTGTCGGTGTTGGTCGAACGAAGAAAACTTGCCACCCTTCTTCAACCAAATCCACCTCACAAGATGCTTGCATACCGGACAAGGAAACTTTGAGTGAACACCCCAGCCACAGAAACAACCATACGCCGGCATGTCATGCAGAGAGTAGAAGTACCAAACATACATTCTGAAGTTTGTCTTTGTAGCTTTATCGTATGTCCATACCCCTTCCTCCCAAGCACGTTCCAAATCATCAATCAGAGGCTCCATATAAACAGACATATTACTCCCCGGGTTTTCAGGAATTATCAACGACAAGAAAATGTTCTGTCGTTGAAAGATGACGCCTGGAGGAAGATTGAGGGGTATAACGAACACGGGCCAACAACTGTACGGGGCAGCCCCCATGCCATATGGATTGAACCCATCTGTTGCAAGGGCCACACGTACATTACGAGCCTCCCGAGCTTTGATGTGATGAATGTTATCGAATCGTTGCCATGCTTCACCATCGGATGGATGTACAAGCTTATCGGCCTTGTATCGAACTCCATGTTTGTGCCATGTCATCTGTTTCGCGGATTCCTCGGTCATGTACAGCCGTTGGATCCTCGGTAAGAACGGAAGGTACCTTAGGATCTTCACGGGTACCGTGAGCTGCCTTTTTTGCCCATCACCCGCGTCTACCTCCATGAACCTAGAGGACCCACACTTTGGACAGTATTTTGCTTCTGCATGCTGTTTCCTGAATAAGACGCATCCTTTCGGACAAGCATGTATCTGCTCATATGGCATCTTAAGTGCACTAAGCACTTTCTGTGCCTCATACATGCTCATTGGTAGAATGTGACTTTCCGGAAGCAGGCTGGCAACAACTGTCAACATAACATCGAACGCGTTCCGACTCAAGCTAAACTGGGACTTCACGGCCATTAGACGTGCAATGGCATCCAGTTTTGAAACCCTGGTATGCCCGTGAAGAGGTTTCTGTGACGCTTCAAACATGTCATAGAAGCGCTTTGCGGACTCCTCTGGCTCCTCCTCCCCCCTAGGTTGTTCACGGAACTGGGCTTCCTGATAGTCCTGTAACATGTCCTCCACCCCGCCATCAGCATCACAATCATCGACGCGTTGTCTCACGACCTCCTCCCTCAATCTATGGGCTTCACCATGGTAGACCCACCGAGTATAGCCTGGCGTAAATCCATAGTTACCAAGATGCAACCCCATCTCCTCCTCCGTCTGCTCCCTTGTGTTGCCGCAACGGCTGCAGGGACACCAAGTCTTTCCACCTTTGCTGACATTGGCAAATGCTTGTTTCAAGAAAGCAAGGGTCTTGTCAACCCATTCACTTGTTTCAGAACCCTTCCTTGGACGGCCCGTGTACATCCACGCACGGCCATCCATCTTCTATCATATGACGGAGCAATTTAAAATTCATTGGTATCTACACGATGCATACAATGTCTAATAGGTGCAGATAGGTCCTAATCCCACCCGACAATGCGTAGATGGGGCTAGTTTCCAAGGTCTACTCCGGTCCGAGACAGAATTTCGGCAGCACCTCCCCGCTGTTCTCCAAATACACGTCCTGCGAGGGAGATTGTGTATCCGGAGAACAACAGGGAGGCGCGGCCGAAACTCTGTCTCAAACCGGAATAGACAATGGAAACTAGCCCCATCTAAGCATCCTCGGGCTGTCCAAGAAACGTGGACAATTCAAAATAGATACGGTCATAGATATGCAACCCTCGGGCATATCTCCAACTGTATCTATTTCGAACGGGAGACACCTAACTAGGTTACACGTTACCTACAAATAGAAATGGAAGGGGGGGGGGGGGGCTTTTATGTCTCACCTTGCTGTCCGGCAAAGTGACGAGTGGAAGACGGTGAAAAAGCCTCTCCTATCCTGCAAAGAACGAAACATAAAGCCGTCAATTCAAAATTTCGGCAGCACCTCCCCTGTATGGTGAGGTTCCCAAACCCTGCAAGAAAACAACGGCGCGATGGCCGGCAAACACAATTCAATTCAAATCAACGGCGCGATGGCCGGATACCACATCGAATTGATGACAACATGTTCATATTTCAATTTTTGCGCATACAACGCAAGGACAACGGCACGATGGCCGACACTCACATCCAACAAATCGACGGCACGATGGCCGGATACCACATCCAATTGATTCCATTTCATTCCATATTTTCATATTTTCCATTTCATTCCATAGCACGGTCACTTGGTCATGAACAAAAGCAATGAAATCAATTTTCGCATAAAAGCACAATTTTCGCATTCAATTTGATCTAACATTTGCATACTAGGTGATTCAAATTTGCATATATTTGCATATAAATCAATCGAAATTTGCATTCAATTCAATGTCCAATTTGCATTATTAATAAATCCAGAAAAAAAAAAGAAAAAATAAGAAAAGAAAAAAGAGAAGAAACTTACCTTGCAGCTCGGTGAGGGAGCTTGGGCGTCGGGGGCCGGTGCAGGTCGACGGGGAGGAGGCGCGGGCAGGGGAGGCGCGGGCAGGGGAGGCCGGGTCCACGGGGGTCGCCGGAGTCGCGCCCCTCGGCGGCGCGGAGCGGGGAGGCGCCGAGCGGGCTGGGCGGGGAGGAGGAGCGGGCTGGGCGGGGAGGCGCGAGCGGCGGCGGGGCCGCGGCGCGTCCTGCGCTGACCGCCGAAGCGCGGGGAGGAGGCGCGGGCCGGGGCGCGGGGAGGCGGGGAGGCGGGGTGGCGCGGGCCGGGGCGCGGGGACGCGGGGAGGCGGCGGGCCGGGGTGGCGCGGGGAGGCGGGGAGCAGGGTGGCGCGGGGAGGCGGGGAGGCGGCGGGGTGGCGCGGGGAGGCGGGGAGGCGGCGGGGTGGCGCGGGGAGGCGGCGGGGTGGCGCGGGGAAGCGGGGAGGCGGCGGGGAGGCGAGAGGAAGGAGAAGAGAAGAGGATAAGGAAAGAGGGAGAAAAACCGTGCCGCGCGCCTAAGTCGATATAAAAACGTTTGCCGAGTGCTAGATCCAAAAGCACTCGGCAAACGCTTCACACTCGGCATACATTAGTTTGCCGAGGGCCCTGGGGCCGGCCCTCGGCAAACATTTTCACCAGGAATTGAAAAAAAAATTATAAATTCGAAATAAATTCAAAAAATGCCAAATTTTGCCATGATACATTTCATATGATTCTTTACCTATAAAAAATATGTTTAAGGTGAAACCAAATTATGTCCGCCGTTTTGGTTCGAAATCCAAACGATCACTTCATATGTTTATGGGTCTTCTTCGAGGATGCTCTTGTTTCTAAACAACGTACGTCACAACTTTAGCGAAACTTTTTCTACGATTTATCATGGTCTCCACGTATGATTTCATGATACCAGCGCGAGTCTCGTAATTTTTGGACTTTGTTTGAATTTTATAAAATTAAAATACTATTCAACCATATCTTTTCGCTTATATTTTATGTACAATATGAACGAATTATCAGTTCATTTCATGGTTGACACCTTACATTGGACTCAAGAACATGAATATCAACTTTCGTATGAACATTTTTTTTATTTGAATCACCTAAAGTTCAAATTTGAATTATTTTCAATATATACTTTATATGTCATAAACACCTTAAATATACCAAACGGATTGAACAAATCACCAAACTTTCGAATGAAGCAACATTGATACATACATCCACCACATAAATGGAAAATGTGGAAAAAAATGAAAAAAAAATTATTTTGCCGAGGGCCCACGTTAGGCACTCGGCACACAAAGAGTTTGCCGAGTGCCACTAACGGAGACACTCGGCAAACTCCCTTGGCACCGTGTGCCAGGAGTTTGCCGAGTGCCTCCAGTTCTGGCACTCGGCAAACCCCCTGTTTGCCGAGTGCCAGGGGCTCGGCACTCGGCAAACTCCTTTGGTACCGTGTGCCAGGAGTTTGCCGAGTGCCGAGCCCCTGGCACTCGGCAAACAGGGGGTTTGCCGAGTGCCCGATGGATTGCACTCGGCAAACCCCTGGACACACGGCAAAGGCGCGGTTTCCCGTAGTGCATCGGGCATTGGACTTCGGTCATGGTTTCTTGCCACCAAGAGAGTGTACCAGGCAGTTCAAGAATGGCACTTCTATACCAGCTTGCAACTTCATACAAAGCGCCGACTTCGTGTGTATGTTGTGTAGAATGAAAGATATGTGCAACCACTGAAGTACCACTACTATACCAGTCGGCGACATCAGATGCTAGGTCAGGGGTGTGCAGTGGGCAATATCCCTTGCTATTGCTCTATCTTTGTTTTAGTGCCGCTTAGTCACCATAGAGGACGCATCAATGGTGGTGGAGCACGACTAAGGAAGTGGAAACTGAGGTGGATCAATGGAAGTTGATACGGAAATGTCTACAACCTAGCAGTATTGGGTTAGGGAAACTTTTCTTCGGCCCAAATGTACCTCAAACATGCAATTGTACATACATTTGACTGGTGGTAGAATGTCAAATTTTTACCATTAACTTGTTAGTGGATTTGTCCATAGTTTAGTGAAGAAGAAAAAGAAAATAATAGGCACGTGAACTTGACATATAACATGTCATGAACGATTTATCCATTATCTAAAATGGGGGACCAAGTTGACTGATGAACCCTGATTTAGGGTACTTGTCTTTGAAACATTAGATCATAAGGAAGAAATTGAACTACAAGTATTACTTTCCTACGTCAAACTTACTGGTGTGGTCATGCTAGCTATCGTACGTGCATTGTCACAGCGAACAAATTTAATCGAATTCGTCACTCTACGGTGCCCGTGATTGTGTACACTAGTCTTTCAACCCGTGCAGATGCACATGCCAGATATATTAGAAATGTCTAAATTAATAAATTCATATTTTATTATGTAATTAGTGAAAACAATTTGTAACAAACTTCCATTTTTCTCTCAAAAGATCTTGCATTAGTTGGCCTCGTGTTGTGAACTATAGAATGTTTTAGGATTGGTCCATGTCTTCCTTGTTAATTATGCTTTAGCTCTTCTATCTAAAACAAACTACCACACCTCTGATCCATGGTCACCATCTACCAACAAACTCTTCATTTATTTTTCCTAACTCCATTTTTGCCACTATCGCATTGTCACACCTCATTCTTGTCCACTACTGGGCTTCTACCTCACTCAACATCACTCAAAGGTTAACCTCTCCAAACACATAGAAAGAGGCAGAGCGAGCGTAACTCAGCTGGTTAGGTTTGTGGTGGAACCAACCTATCCAGGTTCGCGTCCCAGATTTAGCACGGGTGTTGCACATTACGGCTGTTTATTCTTTCAATATTAGGCAACGTCCCCGTCAACAGCGAGGCGGCCATGGTGACTTTATGAACCTCAATATCAGCCATCCCAATCTATTTCAGAGGTGCTGCGTGCGCGTGTGTGTTTCACTTGGTTGACTACGTCATGTTTGTGAACATCTGCGTTGGTAGTGTGTTTCATAAAAAAAAACTTTAGGGAGAGAGAGTCTGTGATCCATGGATCTCCCATCAGAAAGCGGTATCAAGTTCCATGGCTAGTATGTGACCTTATATTTCTCATTACTTTCAGAAAAGTAATTGGGTTCGCCTTTTAATGAAAAGGGTAAATTAGGGAAACATTTCAACAAAATAGGAATCCGTGGATGACAGGTGGAGTTGGTCCTGATGTTATGGTTTTGTGTCATATAGGTGCAAAATAGTCATGTTTTTCAGAAACTGGACTAAGAAATTGCATTGTGTATATGTTACTCACATGCAAATGTTAGTTCTCTTAAATTTACTATAATAAAAATAATAAATATTCGTAATTTCTATCATATAATCCGAAATGATTATGTACATGGGATATTAATCGGATAGTTTTGCTATTATCGTAAGAGTTGTAATTGGGGAACAATTGGATGACTTGCAGCCGTTGAATAAATAGCTTCCTGATTTTCCTTAATTTAGTTTTTAACTAAAAAGAGAAATATAGTTTGAAAATTGAGCATATTTGATTACTATTAATCTCAAGTTAGTTGAATGTTTATACATCGTTGAAAACTCATCCATGCACATGGTACCAAGTCCCGAAAGGCCACCGTAGTACATATTTCTGTTTTTTTCCTTCGAAAGCATATCCACCATACACATGGTATACTTCTGCAATTTTATCCCTAGTTTTAGTACCAAGGGTACAGTACCAGCGGCTTGCATGAGACAACAGATGGAAGAGTCTTTGGGTCCACATGTATTTAGTCGCTAGAGAACATACTGCAATACCAAACAGGAGGGAAAAAACAGAAATACAAGTGGACCCCACATGTTTGTTTCGGACTTCACCTATATTTAGTCGCTAGAGAACATACTGCAAACAAAAGAAGGAAGAGTCTTTGGGTCCTACAATTTGTCTTTCCGGGTACTAATGTGGAGAATCAATCAATTATCTATCCACTGCAAAACAAAAGAAGGAAGGAAGAGTCCTTAGGTTCTACAATTTGTCTTTCCGAATACAAACGTGGAGAATCAATGGTTGTTGATTGATGGCAACAATCTAAATAGACGGTCGAATGTTTTTTTTTGGATATTTTCTAGGATTTTTTTCTGATTAACGTGGAGGCACCGAAAGGAGCCTCCAATTAAGTAAATATAAGACTAGTAGAAATATATGTTTATAATCATCTGGAAAATTTCATGTTTCTGACTACATTGCTTCTGATTTATGACTGAGAAACAATATAAATGGTATAAATAAAATCTTCTTTGGAATTCATGTAGCGGATACATTATTGTAGAAGAGGTAATATTAATATGTTGCTGTGAATAGTAGAATTTTTAGTCGGTTCATTGATATCTGGTTCGTTGTGAAAAAAAAAAACAGATCAAACTAACCTTCATACGTGCACAATTTATAGGTCTGTCAAACTGCAACGGTACAACCACATATCAGATATTGATATCAAACCGATCGCAGCTATCTTTTTTCTTTGTGGCCTTAAAGGTAGTGTACTGTTTGTACCACAAGTTGTAAGGATATGGAATCAAAAACGGCTATCAGATCAGCGCCTAAACGCACAAGTGATAAGCATACATACAGACGACACTAGCTAGCGTCCAAACCTATATGTACAACAGCCTGGGCATGAGCTCTCACAAGATCGTGTTATCATTTCTCTGCATCATGTCTGTTCATTCAAACTTGCCTGCAAAAACTTTGTACAAGTAAACTAGGAATGCGAGGCATCGGACAAGGGCCATGCAGTTCAGGAACAGCGCTGCAATATCAGTGTGCAACTGCATGTAAGACGCTGACTTGATCGAGTGACGTTCTAAAACCCTTCGGTGAAGCATAGCTTAGCCGACTAGGTGGTCTGCTACTGCCACTGGCCCTGCCGTGGTGATCTCTCCACCGCACCGCCAAGCATCCATCACGTGCTCTATCTCCACAAGGCTCGCCTTGCCTCAGTGGTAAGGCCCGATGGCGACCACGTTGTCATGGGGCGAAGTATGGACGCTCTGCAGCATCTATTTGCATGGTGGGCGACAAAGGGTGTATTCAAGCAAAGCAACTGGTTTACAAACAAAGAAAATGTACATAGATGTCATATATTTCTTTAACACCATTGAATGTAGATCGCTATTGTTTCTTACTATTGGTTGTATACACCTGCCAAAAGCGTAGACTCTCTGCTCGAGGAAAAAGCGACGAACGTACAAAAGGGACTTTTCTTAATAGAAAATCTTGAACGTTCTTGTCAGCCAATTAATAGAAAATCATGAATAATAGACTATTCATGATTTTTATGTTTGGACTAATGAGCACTTTCCTGTTATGTTCCACCAACTGTGAAAAAAAATTTAGCTTGAAATAAAATCTGTGAAAAATGCTGAGTTCCTATCAAATTTTACATTGGTGATGTACATGGATAATATGGACAGTGATGCATTATGATGGAGTCTGTTGCTGCACGAGGTGAATCATGTTCTATCCATTTAGCTGGTAAGGTTCTTTTGCGTCCTCGCAGCAAGAAGCCTCCATTGTAGATTTGTTTCTTTTACATTGGCCATTTAAAACTGGAATAGGCACTGAGTACATCAGTAAGTAGATTATTTATTCAACGGTGGTGGTGCACGACTCTGAAAGGGGAAGCCGTTCCCTAGTAAGGAAATTTCTATGTCCTGGCACTATTTGGCTTAGGGAAACTTCTCTTCAGTCCAAGCGTTGTATATTTGACATAAATAATACTAGATGAACATTACAGAAAGGAGAAAATTATAACTACCATGAAATCATGTTGAACTCGAATCAGTCACCCCGAACCCACGGTTGAAAACTCCAATGTTGAAGCGTCTCCGCTTTTCACAAGATCGAGTCGGTAAAGCGCTGATGAACAGACGCAACAGTACAGCATATAAAAAGCACAAATTTACGTCTTTAAGTTATTACAAGTCTTAAATGATTTAAAACACGTGAGTAGCACAGCGGAAATCTACAAACACAACCTCTACTAAACTCGACGATACATGGCCGCACATCGAAGCCCTGCGATGTGGACCCGCTGAGGAACTCCACCAAGCAACAGCGGAAGCAAAATCTATACCTGTACAAAAACATAAAGAGCCAAACCCTAAGTACTAGTTACTCAGCAAGACTTACCCGTCAACGTGGCTAACTACAGCCGACTCCTAGCATGCAAAGGCTACAAGGGGTAGGCTGACTCCATT
Organism: Eragrostis curvula; assembly: GCA_007726485.1. Lineage (NCBI taxonomy): Eukaryota > Viridiplantae > Streptophyta > Magnoliopsida > Poales > Poaceae > Eragrostis > Eragrostis curvula. Next base: position 1,707,085 of record RWGY01000031.1, on the reverse strand, counting down.
GCATAACCCACACTAATTACTTGGTCCTTACTTTCAAGTTTTATTTCAAATTAAGTACTTAACCAATAAAACAGTGCACTTATCTCTAAAACAGGTATAAGATAACAATACATCAATATGCAGTATAGCAGTAAATAGATATACATATAACAGTAATGAACTAGCATCATCATATCATCAATCAGAGCACACTACGAGGTGACTCAGTGAGCAAGGTTGCTCTTGACCGAGAGCGGCGGCATCGATGTACATCCTGCAGGAGAAAAACCTGACCACACGCCACACACGCGCAAAAGTCGTATGCAGCAACCGTTTACGCTACGCACCACCAGAGCTGTACCAGATTCTACTCCTCCCGAGGAAGGGGTCTCCCGCCGCAGCCCCTGTCCCAGACGTACGACTGCGCAGGACGTTATCCTTGCTCTCCCAAGTACCATGATAGAAAGAGTAAAGTATCCACCAGACATCCAGGGCGACGCAGGCTACTAGGTTTACTAGGCCTATAAAAACACTAGCATGTGATCAGTACGTTCGAACTTGCTCAACAGGGCCAACAACGAACGGTCCTTAATCGACACAGACGGGGCTACACCACCGTGAAGGCCCAGCCTTCTCCAACCATTCTATACAAGCAATTCCCCGTCCGGTCTCAACAAATCCTAAATCCAGCTAGTACAATCCAGAGGTCCCTATCATGCGAGTGGAACCTACCACTCGACTTCTACCGTCCGCTAGCCACTAAGCCTAGTGTTGGGGAGATGTCCCCTCGTCCCTACCAAACTCATATAAAAGCCATTGTAAAGAAGCCCAAGATAGAATACAGCCCAAAGACCTATGTGTAATATTGGTTATCATCCAGGGCGGAGCGGGAGAATCACCCCTCCCTCTTGGATATATAAAGGACCCAAGGGGTCAAAAGCCGGAGGACTCTCGGACCACAGATCATTGATCTCACATTTTTACATGTCGAGGCTTAGTGCCAACATTTGGCGCCGACCGTGACACGAACCCACGAAACTAAGCCTATTCGAAGCAGCCAATTCAATCCCGAAAGCACCTAGCGGTCTCACCTGTGCGAAGCAACATTCAAGACTACACGACACTAAAATGCTCATACCTTCGCATAATCACTTGCCCAACACTTGAGTTTCGCAAGCGTATAGCCTCCTCCTAATCAACATGACCAGCTATTTAAATGGGCTTCGCTGGAAGGGCTGCACCCATGTGATCCATCAAGGTGAAAGCAAGACGAAGCCAAAATAATACCATCAGCTCACTAGGTCTGCTGAAAGGTAGAATATTAGTTTCTTCGCGGGTTCAAGTTGGGCTTCGCATTCAATTATTTAAGCACACACCATGTACGTTGCATGTTATACTCATCTCCCGTCATTGTGTGTACACACACACGACGAGCTTATTTACCGTATGTACAGGCAAAGACAACTCGAAGCCACTCAGCACAGCAAATGCTGGTGCTCTTCTCACATTCAACGATGTGCTGAAGCTGCACTAAGAGGATTCGAGGCTTCTAAGACCATGGAACTGACGAAAGCCAATACCGAAGCCGAACCGAAGGCCACGAAGCCGGCCCGCCAACTCAGAATGAAGCTGACCTGAACACCCGCCTTAGCGGCCAGGCTTCACTCGCCACTACAGAACCTTATTCACACATGGTCCGAAAGCCATAACAACTAGCAACGAAGCAGTATCAAGATGTCACTAGAAGAAGCCAGCGAAGCATAGCAAGTAATAGAAGAAATTCGTCTTCAAGCAAGGAAAAGAGACGGAGGGAAACAAAGAACGAAGCTACTAGCAAATTGAAAGAAGCCTTCGAACTCTGATGCCGAAGCCATAACTAAACAAACAAAGCCCAGCAGCAACAAACCTCACCCCGACAGCCCAGCAAAGACAGTAGGCCTCATCAAGATTGTTTCAGGCGTTCGCTGCCATCCCAGCATGCTTCGTCCGTTGACCCAAGAAATGAGCAACCTTCGCACCCATCACCGTTTCTATCCAAAAAAACACCCCTGACGAAATAAAGCAGAAGCATCCACACCGGGATGACACGAAGCCTCGCCATTGTGCTGCGAAGCCCTGTCGTGATGTCACGAAGCCTTACCATAACACGTGACGCCGCGAAGCCTCGCTGTGATGAAGCAAAGCCTCGCTGTGACACGTGATGCCACGAAGCCTCACCATGATATCACGAAGCCCCACCAAGATGCCGCAAAGCCTCGCTGCAATGTGTCCAACCCGGTGAAGCCTCACCGTGATGCCGCGAAGCCTTGCCGCGATGCCGTGAAAGCTCGCCGTAATACAGCGAAGCTTCGCCGTGATGCGGCGAAGCCTTGCCAAGATGGCGTGAAGTCTCGCCATGACGCCGTGGAGCCTCGCCGTGATGCCATAAAAGCTCGCCGTAATGAAGCGAAGGCTCACCATTGCATCCCAAAAGCCTTCGACCCCTTCGCAAAGTACCCCAAAATTCAACACAGCACCCCTTCGCAAAGTACACAAAATTCATGGCGTGCTCGCATGCACGAGAGGAGCTATGGAATCTAGTGAAACAGTAGAACCGAAGAACCTACTTGAAAGACCATCGAAGCCCAAAGATCATCATTATCATGAAGCCATCACGACGTCAGTAGGCTGGAATTCAGGTCTAAAAAAAAAGAAGAGTTTTGAAGCCCCGAAATAAGATGAGCAGTTGTGGCTTCGCTGGTTGTACGAAGCCTGAAAACGCGGCCGAAAAACAACAGGTAATATTTCATTGCAGCATACAGCTAGTGAATATAAAAGACTCAAGCATAAATTATCTATTTCTTGTTGCTACTCATGCCGATATGTTTAGCATGCACGGCAATTTCTCTTGAGTACTAATAATCAGCAGATAGAACGAAGCCAATCACATGACAGCAGTCTAGCACATCATGAGAAGAAATATCGTATGCCGAAGCTTAAGCCTCAGACCAGGCTGAAATACAATCAGCTTTCAAAGGTACATCCGATCTCGATGGGTACATAATTTTAACAGAATTACCTTCTCATATGTGATATCTACGTCATTCACATACAAAGTGCATAGTCATGACATTCATAAACGAAGCATAAACGAAAATCATTCCATGAATGCATAGAGCATCATCCATTTATGCGACGAAGCATCTACCATACTTGCACTTGTAGTACATAAGTGCATCAAATTATCCTCTATTCGAGTATCTATGTATAGCTTGAAGTTTGTACACTCAAGGAGAGTAATAAATGGCCTTCGCTTCTACGAATGATTACTCATCAAAGCAAGTGCATGAAACTTGAGCTAAAAGCTCGCACATGATTTGAGCTAAAAGCTCAAGGATGGGAAATGAAACAAAAGCCGCAAACCTCAAGAGAGAAGGTTGTGCGCCTCGAAACGAATTCAAGCCTCATAAGGCTTAGAGAAAAAAGAATTATCAAACAAAAAGTTCATGAACGAAGGCTCTCACACCTAAGCCAAGGTGTCACCCTTTAAACAATTATCGAACTAAAAGTTCAAGAACGAAGGCTCTCACACCTAAGCCAAGGTGTCACCCTTCAAACGATTATCGAACTAAAAGTTCATGCATGAACGAAGGCTCTCACACCTCAATCTAAGGTGTCATTCTTCAAATGATTATCGAAGAAGTTCATGAACGAAGGCTTTCACACCTAAGTCGAAGGTGTCATTCTTCAAACCATTATCAAACTAAAAGTTCATGCATGAACGAAGTCTCTCACACATAAATCAAAGGTGTCATCCTTCAGATGATTATTATCGAACCCAGAGTTCAATATGACTCATGTATATCGAAACATACTATTACTTGACGAAGTATCTACTCATATAATGAAGCATTTAATTAAAGTATGATCATATGACGAAACATTCAAAGTCAAATATCTTCTTCATTCGACTTTTGAAGTATCATATTTATGGAAAATATTGAATACATATCTATCAAGTATTTACACGAAAAAAAAATCTCTCTACTGCATATCTCTGAAGTGTTCTTGCAGGAACACAGAGTCAAAGTAGCGTCGATCTCAGAACAAGGCAACTCACCAATTGACTCAGATCTAAGGGCTAAAACCCCTTATGGTACATTAAGTCTATCTCAAAGAAATCAAACTTTTCGGCGGACTTCAAGTACATAACTCAAAAGAGTTATCCTTCGACTACTTCGACGTGCGCCGAAGGGGCTCACATCGTCTTCACCTTCGGCCTTCCAAGACACGAAGCCCTTACACTCAACTTCGACTACTTCGACGTGCGCCGAAGGGGCTCACATCGTCTTCACCTTCGGCCTTCCAAGACGCAAAGCCCTTACACTCGACTTCGACTACTTCGACGTGCGCCGAAGGGGTTCACATCGTCTTCACCTTCGGCTTTCCAAGACGCGAAGCCCTTACACTCGACTTCGACTACTTCGACATGCGCTGAAGGGGCTCACATCATCTTCACCTTCGGTTTTCCAAGACGCGAAGCCCGTACACTCGACTTCGACTACTTCGACGTGCGCCGAAGGGGCTCACATCGCCTATGCCTTCGGCCTTACAAGACGCGAAGCCTGTACATTCTGCTTCGACTAGTCTGACATGCGCATGAGGGGCTCACATCGAGTTCACCGTTGAGACTTCAAAGACACGAAGGTCTTCACCATCAAGCGCCCACATACGGAGCTCAAATCATCTCCAAGCTTGGACATTGAAGGATACAAAGCCCGCACCGTCGCCCACATAAGACTGACTTAACTGAAGAAGAAGAAGAATAGTTTTTAGAAATGCATACATAGATACATAAGAGTCTGTTAGGGACCCACAAGAGTTTTGCATCTGCTCTCCCTAATGTTCCATTAGGCGGTCGCAGATGAGGGGCTAATGTTGGGGAGATGTCCCATCGTCCCTACCAAACTCATATAAAAGCCATTGTAAAGAAGCCCAAGATAGAATACAGCCCAAGGACCTATGTGTAATATTGGTTATCATCCAGGGCGGAGCGGGAGAATCACCCCTCCCTCTTGGAAATATAAAGGACCCAAGGGGTCAAAAGCCAGAGGACTCTCGGACCACAGATCATTGATCTCACATTTTTACATGTCGAGGCTTAGTCCCAACACCTAGCAAGTTCTAATGTAACTTAGACCACATCTACAAAAATAGGACACAAGATAGGATATGGAAGGGTAGTCCTAATGCAGTTCTAAGATTTCACATCAACTCCTAATAAACCTAATGCACAATCAATTACTAGCCCCAATCAAGTGCGAAAATAAAATCCTAATAGGGAGGCATGCACCGGGGCTTGCCTGGTTTAGGAGCTACACTAGCTGGGTCAGCAGGGTCAGTGTCCTGCTGCGGCTGCTCCTCTTGTGCCTCCTCCTCCGGCAACTGGAAGTCCAGTGGCTCCGGAGTCGTCCCTGTCACTACACGTTATGACACGGAAATAATGCAAGTCAGATGCAAGTAACATGATGCAATTAAGAAATTTAATTATCTGATAGGAAAATTATTTATACTGTAAGTGCAAATGATTAACTTGTTAATTACTTTCATCTGAAGTATTTCCTTTATTGATTTTTGATTAAGTTAACCATTTAATCACTTGAGTTGATTAAATAATTCGATTTCAAAAATTAGTTTATGTCCAGTGGCATTTTTTTGGTGAAAGCCACCACTGGAAATGATTTACGGTGAAGTATTATGATTTATTGCAATACGGATCATTTATAATAATTTATATAATGCAGAACACGATTTAAATCATAAAAAAATAATTAATTAACATATAACAGTGGAAAAATGCTCTGTATGTGTGTAATCAGTAGCTTAACAAGTATGCCAATGTTCAAGATTTACGGAGTAACAGAGAATTAATTATGATTTAAACAAAGATTTAATATTTGTAATTATACAGAAATTACAGAAAATATTTACATATATCTGACATTTGATTACTGTGTAACAGTAAACACGGAGTCCAAAAAAATTGGAACTGCATTTTTTGGATGTGTATACAATTTACTATGTATTTTACAAGCTTTCAGCATTTTCTGGTGATTTAAACAAATTCTGGAAATTAGGAAACTCATGGACCAGTGAGTTCAAAGCCACAGGGAGGGCCACACAAGGTGCAGCGCACCAGATCTGGCCTGGGTGAACCAGAGCTCGGGTGAGCTCGTCCATGGACGACGGACCTCGCTGGAGAGCCGCGGCGGCTCGCCGGAACTCGACCAAATGTCCACAAAAAATTATACAAAAAATATGGTTGCGAAGTTTGTCGAGTTTCTCACCCATTTGAGGGTGTTGGAAGCGACGGCAATGACTGGAGGATGGCCGGCGGCGAGCATGGCGGGCGAGAAAAGTTTGGCGAGGTCGCCTGTGCGCTACGCCGCATGAAAAATCTAGGAAAAATGGTCAAAAGCTTCACCTTGGAGCGCAGAAGAGCGGCGTGGAGCTTGTAGACTACGGGGAGGCATGGAAGTTGGAGTTCGTCTCAGAGGTGCTCACGTTCTTCAAACACACGGTGGGGAAAAGTTGAATGCCGGCGAGTTGAGCTGTGGAACCGATGCAAAGAAGGGTGAGAGAGGTTCTTGGGTGACTGCATCAGCTCAGCGCAGAAGGAATTGAAGAGGGGCTCACCAGTCGGAGAGGATTTGGTGCCTGTGGGCGGCGCTCGGGCTGCTGGGCTTGAAGAAGATGAGCACGATTCACAAGCTCAAGGCACGGGGAAAGGAGCAGCGGCCATGGTGCAGCTAGAGGAGGTTCTTGTGGAGCTTGAGGAGAAGCAGCTCAGCGGGGCTTCGCTCGACGGCGGCGGACGGCGAAGGGAGCTCGAGGCAATGGCGGCGGGATGGGGAATGGAGGTGCTAGGGTTTCGGACTGGGGAAAAACCGGGGGCGGGCAGCTTATGAACGGCAGCGTCCTTGAATGTGCGGTGAAGGAGGGCTCGGCGTGGCTCCGATGGCCGCCGGCGACGTGGAGGCCAAGTTCTGCCGGTGGGCCCGGCGACTTTTCCTTTTTCGGTGATTTAAATCCAGAGAAGTTCAGTGAATTATTGCTGGTAGTTCCCGTGCTTCAAAAATCTTGAAAAATTCTGGGTTCGCAGATTAGACAACCAGCTTCAACTTCTATTTTGGCTCGATGCAGTTTTCATCTATGGATTTTGAAATAAAAATCAAAGAACAGGCAGATTTGCACGGAGTTTACTTAATTTTTAGAGGCACTTCTGGAATTCTAAAAATTTTGAAAAATTCTCCAAAATTCTCCCCTCTGACAAGTTGTTCACAGAATTTTTGTTCTAGTTAAGTTGTTACTGAAAATTTTGAGTTTCTTCACCTACCTTGTTTTGTCATTTATTCAAACAATTTGATTTTGAATTCAAGTTGCTTTGAGTGATTTTTGGTCCAGTTATGGGATATCTTCCTGCAGGTTCGACGACAGTGAAACGGGATGTCACAGCCCTCCCCCCTTAAAGGAATCTCGTCCCGAGATTAAGGAGAAGAAAGGGAAAAACGAAGGTAAAAGAGCGAGAACAAGATGCAACAAATGGAATAATTAATTAACACACCTCGGAGGTAGAAAACCGGGAAAATGGGAGTTCAAGAACTCCACTGTCTCCCAAGTGGCCTCGGCCTCAGAATGGTTGTTCCATTGCACCTTATAGAACTTGGTGACCTTGTTCCTAGTGACCCTGTCCTTCTGATCAACAATACTGACAGGCTGCTCTGGGTAGGTCAAATCTGGCTCAACATCACTGACCACTCTGTCTGTAGGAACCTTCAGGCATTTCTTCAATTGCGATACATGGAACACATTGTAAACACCAGAGAGGTTGGAGGGCAACTCCAATCTATAAGCAACGGGTCCACACTGCTCAGATATCCAGAACGGTCCAATGTATCGGGGTGCTAGCTTCCTTGTGACACCAACCGACATACACCCATCATGGGAGAAAAACGAAGATATACGCGGTCATCAACTATAAACACTAACCGTCAATGTCTTCTGTTAGCATAACTCTTCGGTCGGGACTGGGCGGCTCTCAACTTGGACTGAATAGGGCGTATTGTCTCTTCTGCAACTGCTATCAATTCTGGTCCAATGGTGATTCTTTCGCGGACTCGGCTCAGTTCAGTGGAGTACGGCATTGGCGTCCATACAAGCCCTCAAATGGTGCCATCTTGATGCTTTCCTGATTTCTGCTGTTATAAAAGAATTCTGCTAACATTACGCACTCCTCCCACTTCTGGTTGTGAGTCCTGGAATATCTTGCGGCTGTCGGGGGTAGAGTACTTGGACAAGTGGGCTTCGTCAATAACCTTCTGGCTTAACTCAGAGCCCTTCAGAATAACCATACTGTTCTTGAAACACATGTCTTCTTCTGTGCGACAACAATATCACCACACAAGGCTGGAGTGAGTGACAGGTTGGCCACGGTGCCAGGAGGATCTGCGCGAACACGAGACTACTTTCTTCTGAGTGGCGGTTAGCGGTGAAATGACGAGGCTTGGAACTCCTTTTCCTCCGTGCGGCAACGAGCCGTTGACTCGATGCGACAGGTCATCATCCTTGTTCAACTCCAATCATCGTTTCCGACGCTTAAACGGTTTTGACTGAGTGAAGATGTGTTGTAAACTCTTGTATTCTTGGTCGGTCTTGACAGCATTCTTTTCGATGATTATTGCACTGACAACCATCACTTTGGAGCTGGATCGAATGTCTTCTTAGGAAGCAGGTCATCATCGTTCACCAAGAGTGTTGCATATATGAGTCTTCTGCTCAATGGATCTTCTGCTCTTCTAGCTCGTTGGGTGACATCTCCTGCGGCCTTTCTGAAATTGGTGTTGTGCTTCTTGAATCTTGATCTTGAAACTGAACATCCGGGTCGGGTATGCGTGCTTGACTATTCGCTTAGGAAACTTGGATGAATCACGAACCAGGCCAACGACTCGGTGCTAAGGTCTCGATGCGGTCAACGAAAAGAGGCAGAACAGAACTCGGTCGTGAACTGATGATTCAAGATGAATGACACCTAAAGGATATCGAGACTGGTAAGAGCACAAGGATGCTTAAGATTGATGACGATATTGAAGGAAGAAGCCAAAGTCATATTCAAGGAGTAACTTTCAAAGATTTGCAAGCACAAGGTTGTGGGTATAGAAAGGTAATCAAGGTATACAACTTTCACATTCTTGCTCTTTAACGGTGATTATTCATGCATCCATTTATTCTATGCTAGATTCATTATGATGGATATTCATGGTGCATTGCGTGCTTTTTAATGATGCAATGCACATATGTAATGGTGCCCATGCAAGAGTGCAAATGCATAATGCACAATTGCATGGTGCATGAATGGTGCATATGTCGTGATGCATATGAAAATGTTTATGATATGATATGGTGCCCATGTCGTGGTGCATAATGATGCAATTGCCATGATGCATTGTTTATGGTGCAGATGTGATGATGCATTATTCATGGTGCATATGTGATGATGCACCTGGTATGACATGCATAAATAGATGTATATGATGATGCATTGTAAAATGCTTGTGCAATGCAGGTGGTATGTTGCAATGCATATGGGAATGGTGCATTGCACATGCTTTATGTTTCCAAATTTTAATATTCGAGCAAGAACGAGGATCCCGAAAGCAAAAGCGAGGCTAGAGAGAAGATTATCAAAGTCTGGCATAACCTTCTCCACATTTGGTAGGCAATTAGCAAGGATGTCAATCGCGGAAACAAATTCTGGTGTAGGGCTCAATAACAACGGCAAACAACGGCAAGTCGAGGGGTTCCATATAAGCAAGATAGATAAGAGTGCAAAAGTATTCATGATGAAAAACAAACGGGGTCACGGGTCAACATGAATACAACTCCACCCATCGAGGTAAGGCAAAGTCGTACAACTCAATAACGTGCAGCTCTAAGGATTAAAACACTAGCACAAGGGATTGCGACACCTAGCTACGGTATTGCGATGTTAGCTCCAATGGAAAGGCAATGATATGATTATCTAACACACTACTCGACTGGTCTTGTCGAAGGTACGATAGCAGCTTAAGCACTTCCTCCAAAAGCATTCTTTCCGTGGCGTTGATGATCTTGAATTGCTGATTGCGGTTGATAAAGCAGTACGCAAAACAGAACATGATGATATTGACTTGAATTAGTCGTGCTTCATGACATCTCAGGGCGTTCATCGCAATGGCTTTCTCTAGATGAGGTTGAACCATGTCTCTAGTGCAGAGATACTTGTAGCCATCGAGGTCCGAAGGTTGGAAGGAAAACATCATGAAGCGCTGTAAGCAGACGAACCATGCTTATCTTTTCTTATTGCTGAGGGCTGCTGAGTAGTAGACAAGCATAGCCAGGTATGGGTTGTATGGTGGTCGTCTATCATCCACCAATGCATTCGTGTGACAGCTCCAAGAGTGAAAAAGATTGCACGCAAAGCCATCAACGTCCATTTGTGGAGTCAGAGTGAAAACATCTCAAACTACTCCAACCTGCACCACAATGTTAAACAAAGTTTAACACGTGGTAACCAACTTCTGTACAGCATAGCAAGCCGCTGCACACAGCCATTCGGGCAAAAACAAGAGAGCAACGCTCCTTCAAAGTAACAGTCTGAAATTTGTCTTTATTGCGAGCAGCAGTCATAAAACTGAAATCTGGCACTTCTGTAGGCGTCAAAAGGGAACACTCAGAATACCAAACTTGTAGATGACTTCCATATCTTTCCAACGAGTTCTCAAACGCCTCAAACGGACTAGCAGAACTGAAGATATCGATTTTTGAAGTTCGTGGCCAGATCCTAAAAAACTGGTCGAAGCTGAAATTTGGTTTTACTTGGTCGATAGGTTTAGGGGTGATACTGACAGAATCGAAATGGAAAATCTGAAACAAAGTTTTTGTTCATGTTGTAAGCTTTCCAGCAAGTCTTGGTTTGCAATTTCTGGCCTAGCGGTTTTCGAGTTACGAATTTTTGAAGTTAGCTTGTCAGTCTGAAATTTCTAGGTGATCTGAATTTCGTGGAAGTATTTTAAATCATGAAAATGCAATGCATGCACGACCTATACGTCCTCACAAAATAAAATTTTGCCCAAGTATAGCAGGCCGTAGACATCGGTGGCAACTAAGTCGCACTCATGCACGTTTGCTATACGATCTACACATAAGTTAGTGTACCTGCAGAAAACATACATCGCCACCTCAAGCAACCTACATAGGTGACGTCCATCAAACCCGCCGATGGACAGCAATAACAGAAAAGTAATGCATGGCTCCCCACATCACAAATCACATCTCAACACCATCATCTCCTCCATCCTATAACACCCCCCACAATCTACACGAGTTAAACTCGTATCACTTGAGCCATGCATGTTACTTACCTTCTTACCTGGGCGTCGGTGCGTCGATACAGAAAAATAACAATCAACTCCAATTACCACCTGATTACTCTAACATCCTTATAATGGGCTTTTCGTTCCTCACTCGCAACGTGGTTAGCTTTTCGAAAATAGGCCGTTTATATGATGTACTGTCCCAACACGGCTCTGATGCCAGCTGAAGCGTCTCCGCTTTTCACAGGATCGAGTCGGTAAAGCGCTGATGAACAGACGCAACAGTACAGCATATAAAAAGCACAAATTTACATTTTTAAGTTATTACAAATCTTAAATGATTTAAAACACGTGAGTAGCACAGCGGAAATCTACAAACACAACCTCTACTAAACTCGACGATACATGGCCGCACATCAAAGCCCTGCGATGTGGACCCGCTGAGGAACTCCACCAAGCAACAGCGGAAGCAAAATCTATACCTGCACAAAAACATAAAGAGCCAAACCCTAAGTACTAGTTACTCAGCAAGACTTACCCGTCAACGTGGCTAACTACAGCCGACTCCTAGTATGCAAAGGCTACAAGGGGTAGGCTGACTCCATTGCATAACCCGCACTAATTACTTGGTCCTTACTTTCAAGTTTTATTTCAAATTAAGTACTTAAACAATAAAACAGTACACTTATCTCTAAAACAGGTATAAGATAACAATACATCAATAAGCAGTATAGCAGTAAATAGATATACATATAACAGTAATGAACTAGCATCATCATATCATCAATCAGAGCACACTACGAGGTGACTCAGTGACCAAGGTTGCTCTTGACCGAGAGCGGCGGCATCGATGTACATCCTGCAGGAGAAAAACCTGACCACACGCCACAAACGCGCAAAAGTCGTATGCAGCAACCGTTTACGCTACGCACCACCAGAGCTGTACCAGATTCTACTCCTCCCGAGGAAGGGGTCTCCCGCCGCAGCCCCCGTCCCAGACGTACGACTGCGCAGGACGTTATCCTTCCTCTCCCAAGTACCATGATATAAAGAGTAAAGTATCCACCAGACATCCGGGGCGACGCAGGCTACTAGGTTTACTAGGCCCATAAAAACAGTAGCATGTGATCAGTACGTTCGAACTTGCTCAACAGGGCCAACAACGAACGGTCCTTAATCGACACAGACGGGGCTACACCACCATGAAGGCCCAGCTTTCTCCAACCATCCTATACAAGCAATTCCCCGTCCGGTCTCAACAAATCCTAAATCCAGCTAGTACAATCCAGGGGTCCCTATCATGCGAGTGGGACCTACCACTCGACTTTTACCGTCCGCTAGCCACTAAGCCTAGCAAGTTCTAACGTAACTTAGACCACATCTACAAAAATAGGACACAAGGTAGAATATGGAAGGGTAGTCCTAATGCAGTTCTAAGATTTCACATCAACTCCTAATAAACCTAATGCACAATCAATTACTAGCCCCAATCAAGTGCGAAAATAAAATCATAATAGGGAGGCATGCACCGGGGCTTGCCTGGCTTAGGTGCTACACTAGCTGGGTCAGCAGGGTCAGTGTCCTGCTGCGGCTGCTCCTTTTGTGCCTCCTCCTCCGGCAGTGGGAAGTCCAGTGGCTCCGGAGTCGTCTCTGTCACTACACGTCATGACACGGAAATAATGCAAGTCAGATGCAAGTAACATGATGCAATTAAAAAATTTAATTATCTGATAGCAAAATTATTTATACTGTAAGTGCAAATGATTAACTTGTTAATTACTTTCATCTGAAGTATTTCCTTTATTGATTTTTGATTAAGTTAACCATTTAATCACTTGAGTTGATTAAATAATTCGATTTCAAAAATTAGTTTATATCCAGTGGCATTTTTCTGGTGAAAGCCACCACTGGAAATAATTTATGGTGAAGTTTTATGATTTATTGCAACACAAATTATTTATAATAATTTATATAATGCAAAACATGATTTAAATCATACAAAAATAATTAATTAACATATCACAGTGGAAAAATGCTCTGTATTTGTGTAATCAGTAGCTCAACAAATATGCCAGTGTGCAAGATTTACGGAGTAACAGAGAATTAATTATGATTTAAACAAAGATTTAATATTTGTAATTATACAGAAATTACAGAAAAGATTTACATATATATGACATTTGATTACTGTGTAACAGTAAACACGGAGTGCAAAAAAAATTGGAACTGCATTTTTCGGATGTGTATACAATTTACTATGTATTTTACAAGCTTTCAGCATTTTCTGGTGATTTAAACAAATTCTGGAAATTAGGAAACTCATGGACCAGTGAGTTCAAAGCCACAGGGAGGGCCACACAAGGTGCAGCGCACCAGATCTGGCCTGGGTGAACCAGAGCTCCGGTGAGCTCGTCCATGGACGACGGACCTCGCCGGAGAGCCGCGGCGGCTCGCCGGAACTCGACCAAATGTCCACGAAAAATTATACAAAAAATATGGTTGCGAAGCTGGTCGAGTTTCTCACCCATTTGAGGGTGTTGGAAGCGACGGCAATGACCGGAGGATGGCCGGCGGCGAGCATGGTGGGCGAGAAAAGTTCGGCGAGGTCGCCTATGCGCTACGCCGCATGAAAAATCTAGGAAAAATGGTCAAAAGCTTCACCTTGGAGCGCAGAAGAGCGGCGTGGAGCTTGTAGATGACGGGGAGGCATGGAAGTTGGAGTTCGTCTCGGAGGTGCTCACGTTCTTCAAACACACGGTGGGGAAAAGTTGAATGCCAGCGAGTTGAGCTGTGGAACCGATGCAAAGAAGGGTGAGAGAAGTTCTTGGGTGACTGCATCAGCTCAGCGCAGAAGGAATTGAAGAGGGGCTCACCGGTCGAAGAGGATTTGGTGCCTGTGGGCGGCGCTCGGGCTGCTAGGCTTGAAGAAGATGAGCACGATTCACAAGCTCAAGGCACGGCGAAAGGAGCAGCGGCCATGGTGCAGCTAGAGGAGGTTCTTGTGGAGCTTGAGGAGAAGCAGCTCAGCGGGGCTTCGCTCGACGGCGGCGGACGGCGAAGGGAGCTCGAGGCAATGGCGGCGGGATGGGGAATGGAGGTGCTAGGGTTTCGGACTGGGGAAAAACCGGGGGCGGGCGGCTTATGAACGGCAGCATCCTCGAATGTGCGGTGAAGGAGGGCTCGGCGTGGCTCCGATGGCCGCCGGCGACGTGGAGGCCAAGTTCTGCCGGAGGGCCCGGCGACTTTTCCTTTTTCGGTGATTTAAATCTAGAGAAGTTCAGTGAATTATTGCTGGTAGTTCCCTTGCTTCAAAAATCATGACAAATTCTGGGGTCGCAGATTAGACAACCAGCTTCAACTTCTATTTTGGCTCGATGCAGTTTTCATCTATGGATTTTGAAATAAAAATCAAAGAACAGGCAGATTTGCACGGAGTTTACTGAATTTTTAGAGGCACTTCTGGAATTCTAAAAATTCTGAAAAATTCTCCAAAATTCTCCCCTCTGACAAGTTGTTCACAGAATTTTTGTTCTGGTTATGTTTTTACTGAAAATTTTGAGTTTCTTCACCTACCTTGTTTTGTCATTTATTCAAACAATTTGATTTTGAATTCAAGTTGCTTTGAGTGATTTTTGGTCCAGTTATGGGATATCTTCCTGCAGGTTCGACGACAGTGAAACGGGATGTCACAAATGTGACGCCTCTAGAGAGGTTACGATGTCAAGGGTGCTGCCGACTTCCACTTCGCCGGTGGAGCCGATCGCGGCAACCACTAGGAGAATCACCTAGAGCCGAGGGGAATGTGGTTCCATGACAGCACCTTCAACAGGTGGCGGAGCCAGGATTTTTCGTCGATGGTGTCACTGTCAACTCTTAAGAAGGTCAAGGTTTCTAGTAATAATAAAGTTTTGCAATGCTACAAGCGTTTGAAAATGGAATTTATTCGGTCCATGAGAATAGACCGCACATTGTTCATCTTTAACCTCCGGTTGTCCCCACCGTGCTAAATCGATGGAGTATGACAGACCCCTCCAAGCTTCGCCCACCACCGATTCTCCTATAAGTGGTAGTGTGGACTAAAAGGAAAAGAAAATTGTATGACTCAAAATTAACGAATACTCAAAAGGATCTCTGATCAAATATCCTATTTTACCTTGATCCTCTGGCTTGTAGCAAGATATTCTTTTGACGTATTTTGTCTTCTTTTGTTTAAGTATGAACATGCGTAAGATTAAGTTTAAGGATTTCTTTCCTAGCCCGCTTGGAATGTAAGCAAGATAGAAAATCAGAAAATCGGATGGGAAATTATATCCCAGAGCTATGGCAAAACATCTCGTGGAAGTAATTGAGCCAGGAGATTTAGCGGCTAAATGACTGAGCAAAGCATTGGACAATTAGGTAACTACGGCTATTTTTGAGAGCCTTGTGGTGTCACAAGACATGGGCCGCTGGTGTCACTCAATGCAAAGAAGGCAGGAGTATGGTCGTCCCGTAAAGTCATTGGTGTCCTGTGACACAACGGCTTCAACGTAGCTCCGCCAGCTTCAACAAGGAACGTGGCACCTGAGGGCATCACCACCGTCGATAATTGGAACCACAATTCATGCCGGGTGTGTGGAGGAAGGAGGAGACGCTTTGGACGGCGGGATCGGATGGATGACTGTGTCACCTTAGGTTGGCACAGGGCGGCTTAGTCGGAGAAGTATTGTAGAAGATTCAGATGTTTACTGACATCGCAAGTTTGGATTTCAGTCGTTTCAGTTTTGAGCCTGGTTCGTTGAGAAAAACAGTTCACAATGTCCTGATTCTAAGAAGGACAAGCATTTGTTCCAAGTTATTATCACCAAGCATCTGTTCTACGTGATACGTGCAGGTGTGTCAGGCTGCAACAATATTACACACACGAGATGAGAATACATATAGGCACAGTAACCACATTAGCGTCCATATCTATTTCTATATCTACAACAACCAGAAAGAGTTTATGTTATCCTCCATACATTTCCATGCATGCATGGTATCGCCACAATCCTCGACAGATAACTCTGAATTGTCCAGTGCTGCATGCACGATCTAAGTTCAGGATTAGGAGGTACTGGGAAAGTAGTATGCAGGTCAATACCTGAACAACGCTTGGAAACATCTGCTCTGGAGATTTCATTGGTGTACTGAACTTCATAAGGGTGCAATGCACATGAATCCACCCATAGGCGCTGCACTATCAGCGTGCAACTGCGGTGGGCACACTGACTTTTTTTTTTTATCAAACATACCTGTATTAATAGTTAAGGATACAGTACAGACACATACAAATACAGATACATACGCCAAGGATACGGGGACAGCTGTCCCAACCAACTTACAGAGAAACCCCCTAGGAAACCGAATATTGCAAAAAAGCCCTTGGGACCTCTGCTTCCCTTCGCCGAACGCCGCCACTCGCCGTGGCGCCACAGGACGCCGCCGTCGACGAAGGCGCCGGCCACCAACCAGATCTGGAGAGACCCTTCGCATGATAGCTTCAACGAGCCGAAGTAGACACCCGCCCACGCGGGCGGGATGGAGGCATCGCCGGTAGCACATCGGCCGGGGCGGCTCCCCAATCCCTCCAAATCCTGGACCTCCGCTCGCCAACGACGACGACAGGCGCCACCGCGGGAGAACCAAGCTCGGTCCACCTTCCTTTCTTCCGCTGCTCCCGAAGCTTCCACCGCATCCCTGCAAAAGGACGCCGCCGGCAACCACCAACGACGCAGACTCCTAAACAGGGGCCGGCCGGACCGAACCCCACCTCCAGACGCTCGCCGACGACGCCGGAGTGACGCACCTCCGAGGCAAGGAAGAACGCCGGAGGACCGAAAGCCACGGCGATGTCGCCGCCGTCGCCTCAGCTTCATCGCCGGACACGAAAACCTAACTATAGTAGGACCTAATCTACACGCCATTGAAGACCGACGAGCTCCTCCACCCACCGACGACCTACAGGCCGCCGCAGACGAAGGAGGCCGTCGGCCCTCACCGGCGGAAGAACGGAGTCGCCGAGACGCCCTCTTTTTCGCCTCTCTGTACTGTAGCACCGAGAGGATTCGAGAGAGTCGAGTGGGCACACTGACTTGGTCAGTTGACGTTGTCTAACCAGTCGGCCTAGCATAGCTGAGCCCAGTTGCGGACCGTGAAGCAAAACAGAGGGGCCAAGTTGCTACAGTAAAAAATCATACTAACCTGATGGCTGATGGCAGTCGGTGAAGCCAGACTGCTCAGGAAAAAACACGCCAGACTGCTCAAGCTGCTGCTCGCTGCATACCCCCGCTGCTTTGCAGCTCGTGCGTCAAGCCGGCGTTGTGCGTGGTGCCATGTGCTATGTGTAGCGTGTAACCAAAAAGAAAAAAATTCAAAATCCAAATCGTAAGGCTATGGTGCATGTGACAGGATGCAGTAGTAGGCTTTGACTTTTTTGTTCTTAAGCATAAGAAACAAGCAATGTGAGGACAGGTAGATGTTTATTGAGATAGCAAGTGTAAATTTTTTAGTAGGTTTCATTAGTATTTTGAACCTGGTTCTTTGAGAAAAATAGTCCAAGATGTCCTTATGCTAAGAAGGAAAAGCATTTCTTTGAAGTTATTATCACCAGGCAAGCTTGATACGGGCGCAATAGCCAGCGTGTTCGTCTCGCTGTTTTGCAGCGGCTACTTTGCAGCAGCTACAGTGTTCGCAGTTATTTCTTCAGCAGCCGCTACAGTGTTTTCAGCCGCAGCTAAGTGTTCGCAGTTATTTTTCTGCAGCCGCAGCCGCAGCTGCAGCAAAACAAACAGGCTAAGCTATATGGTGTGTCAAGCTGCAACAGTACAACTGCTTGTCAGAAATTGAAGGCAGCTACAGCATGTGTCTTTGACGACTGTAAGGTAGTGTACTGTACTGGTACCAGGGTAGTAAAGAAAGGAAATCAAAATGTGGCTAGCGGATGAGTGTCCGGACGCAGAAGAGATGAGAATACTCATAGACACGGTAACCACGATCGCATCCATATATCTATATATACAACAACGAGAAAGAGTTTGTGTCCGCTTATCCTTAGTATATTTCTGAAACGTCTCCGCTTTTCATAAGATCGAGTCGGTACGTGCTGATGAACAGACATAACAGTACATCATATAAAAAGCACAAATTTATATCTTTAAGTTATTACAAGTCTTAAATAATTTAAATCACGTGAGTAGCACAGCGGAAATCTACAAGTACAACCTCTACTAAACTCGACGATCCAAACCACATATCGAAACTTGCGATGTAGACATGCTGAGGAAATCCACCAAGCACAGCAGAAGCAAAGACTACCTGCAAAAACATAAAGAGCCAAACCCTGAGTACTAGTTACTCAACAAGACTTACCCGTCAACGTGGCTAACTACAGCCGACTCCTACAATGCAAAGGCTACAAGGGTGGGGCTGACTCACTTGCATAAAAGCGCACTAATTACTTGGTCCTTACTTTTAAGTTTTATTTCAGATTAAGTACTTAACCAGTGAAACAGTGCACTTATCTCTAAAACAGGTATAAAAGCCATACATCATAGTAACAGTGCAGTAGTAAATACAGTAGTGAAAGATAAATACAGCTGTACTAGAGCATCATCATCAATCATATCACACTACGAGGTGACTCAGTGAGCAAGGTTGCTCTTGACCGAGAGCGGCGGCATCGATGTACATCCTGCAGGAGAAAAACCTAACCACATGACGCACACGCGTAAAGTCGCATGCGGCAACCGTTTGCAAGGGTCCCCCTGAAGCTAGGCCGGATCCAACCCCTCCCGAGAAAAGCCTTCCCGCACGGTCCCCGTCCCAGACGTACGCCCCGATTGGAAAGCATCCTTTCTCTCCCGAATACCATGATAGAAAGGGCAGGCTTCCATCGCACACCAGAGCAACTCGAGCTAATAAGTTTACTAGGCTTATAAAAACACTTGCATGTGTTCAGTACGTTCGAACTTGCTCAACGGGGCCAACGACGGACGGTCCTTAACCGACACAGACGGGGCTACCACCGTGAAGGCCCAGCCTTTTCCAACCATCCTATACAAACAATTCCCCGTCCGGTCTCAACAAATCCTAAATCCATCTAGTACAATCCAGGGTGATTCCTATCATGCGAGTGGGACCTACCACTCGTCTTCTACCGTCCACTAGCCACTAAGCATAGCAAGTTCTAACGTAACTTAGACCATATCTACAAAAATAGGACACAAAGATAGGATATGGAAGGGTAGTTCTAATGCAGTTCTAAGGTTTCACATCAACTCTTAATAAACCTAATGCATAATTAATTACTAGCCCCAAACAAGTGATAAACAAAAATCCTAAATAGAGAGGCATGCACCGGGACTTGCCTGGCTCAGGAACGATGCTATCACTAGCGCAGTCAACAAGGGATCAGTCAGTGGCTCCTCCTGAGCGGCTCAGCATCCTGGTCCTCCACCTGCTCCTGAATCACCTCGAGAGCTATATGCCATGACAAGGAAATGCAAGTTAGATGCAATAACATAATGCAATTAAAATTTATTTATTTATAGGACAGTCATTTACACTGTAAGTGCAAATGATTAATTTGTTTAATTACTTTCGTCTGGAGTATTTCCTTCATTAACTCTTGTTTAAGTTAATTACTTAATTAACTTAAGTCGCTTAGTTAGTTAACTGTACTTCGAGAATTTGTTTAGGTCCAGTGGCATTTTTTTGTGAAAGCCACCACTGGAAGTAATTTACTGTGAAGTTTGAGGATTTATTATAACATGGATTATTTATAATGATTTATACAATGCAGAACATATTTTAAATCATAAGAAAATAATAAAAAAATCATATGACAGTGGAAAAATTCTCTGTATGTGTGTAATAAGTTTCTTAACAAGCCTGACGAGTTTCAAGATTTAAGGAGCAACAGAGAATTTATAAGGAATTAAGCAAAATCTGCACAGATGTATTTTTTAGAAAATACACAACGTGCAAAAGGGTGGTTTGCCATTTTTCCTGGACAGGGCTGATCACAGGGAAGCTAACAAAATTGGTTCATATTTTTCTGAGACGTATTCGATTTATTATGCATTTTACAAACTTCTGGCAATTTCTGATAGTTTATGGATATTCGGAAACGAATAAAATTGGGTGGGCCAATCAGATCTGGGCCACAAAATGGACCATAGTATCCGGGCCACACCAGATTCACCTCGTGCCACACGGGATCTAGCCAACCAGACGCATGGACACATGGTTGGTTGCACGGTCTGCCGCAAAGGATCCCGCGTAGCCGCTCCGGATCCGTGACCGTGTGATCGACGGTGCAATGACCGGAGCATGGCCGGAGTTGGGCGGTGCGCTCACCGGAATGGCGTTTCCGGTGGGGATTTGGCGAAAGGTTTACGCAGACGGGGGATTCGAGGGACGGCGAGCTCACCTCTTTGCACGGTGGTCCGCTGGGATGAGCGGAAGTTGGTCGGCGTCGGGCGACGACGAGGGGCGGAGCTTCGGCGGCGTTGAGACGGCGACAAAGAGGCCAGAGACGTGGCTTATCGGGTCGAGAAGCTTCACGATGACGCGGTGGAGCTCGGAGCGGACACCACCGACAACGAGGAGGCCGGAAATGCGGCGCTTAACGAGGACAGTGGTCGCGGCGGCTGGACGGCAGCGAAAGGGGAACTCCGAAACCCGGCGTCGGAGACTGCGGAAATAGAGAAAGAAGGGGTAAAGGTCGTGCGGCAACTAGTTGCGCATCTCTCCAAGCGAGCAATCGAGGGGAGACTCACCCGAGGTGGCGGATTTGACGGTGGCGCGGTGAGTGGCTCGGGTGGCCGGGCTTGGGGACGAAGCTTCGATTCGCGACGCTCACGGAGGGAGAGAGGAAATGGTGGCCATGGTGCGCTTTAGGACGACGCCTTGGACCTCTGCGTGAAGTGGCTCGGCCAGGGATGGCTTGACGGCGGCAGACAGCGTCGAGCAGAGCTCGGGCTCGGCAATGGCGATGGGGCGGGCCGTCGAACTAGGGTTAGAAGAGGCCGGGTGAGGGAAGCTGAGAGTTAGGGCGAGTGGGAGAGGAGCGGGGCGTGTTTTGGTGCTGCGGCGCGACGACGAGCGGTAGGGGAGCGCGGAGCGTGGCCCGAGTCGCCGGCAGCGACGTGGCGGCAACTCTCCGACGCGGCCAGTGAGACGAGGGAGGCTGACATGCGGGCCCGACGGCATCTTTCAATTTTTCTGAATTATTCAAACTGCGAATTTCCCCAATCTTGTGCACTCAAATTGAGCTAGCAAATGAGCTCCAAAAATGGCAAACTTGGTACCATTGGAAAGCCTTTGAAACGATCTACTAACTGGCCAACATGCACATCTGAAATCCAAAGGGAATTAAAATGGCAGCTGGTCAAAGTTGGTTACTTTCTATGTTTTGGGGATTTTATTGGGGAACCAGATGAATTTCAAAAAATCATGGAAAATTCTCCAAAAATTCTGATTTCAGAAGGGCTAACCACTGGTATTTTTGTTTGATCAACTTGTTATTGAAAAGTTTGAGTTCCTGCAGAAGCTTGGATTTGACAATTGTTTGAAGAATTGATTTCGAATTCAAATTTGGTTTCTTTTTGTGTTCTGATCAGTTGGTGAGGTGTGTGCTGACTGGCTTCAGTGACACGGGGTGTCACAATTTCCATCCATGATATTATGACAATTAGCGATAGATAATTTTGAATTACCCAGCGCTGCATGCACGCTAAGCTTAGGATCAGGAGGTACCGGGACAGTAGCATGCAGAGCGACATCACAGCTACGCTTGTGGGCATCTGCCCTGGAGCTTCCATTTCTGTACAGTACTTTATAATAGAGCAGTTTTACGGTGCCCTATACTAATGATATTAATACTTGTATAGGGCGGTACATCGCCCATGCATGCACCCATATGCGCTGCTCTATTAGCATGCAACTGTTAGCACTAATCCTGACTTGCACGTATGTTTTAGATTAGTTTGTTAGCACGTGTGTGCGTGCGTGTTAGATTGGCAGCTGCGTGTGTTGCAGAGCAATTAGCCAGAGGAGAACTAGTCTCCAAGTTGGTTGGGATTTGGGAACAGGCGTAGGAAGCGGAGCACGAAACGGCATGGCTGCGTTCAAGTGGAGAGCGCCCGGGTCGCACGGAAGGTGAATGGCTCACGTCCGTCGTAGGAGATCGTGCGTGTGCGTGGCTTGATCGCAGGAGTTAGTTGCTAGGTGATGCCGGCTATAAAACGCCATGTACTCCATGTATTTGTTTGAGCCGAGAGAATAGAAGAGAAAGAACGGCGTTCGTCGCCGGCGGGGCGTTCGGCGCCCCGTGGCGGGCGTTCGTCGCCCACCATATCGTGAGTCTCGTGTTCTTGTGATTGTCCGGCAATCCTCGGTTCCAACAGCAACTGTAGTATGCACACTGACTCTGTCGGATGACGCTGTCGAACCAGTCGGCGTACCATAGCTGAGCCACCGGTACGGGAGGACGGCCGACTCGGCTGTCTGCTGCTGTTGCTTGCCCAGTCTCCGCCGGTGATCTCTCCACCGCACAGCGTGATAACAAGATCCGACTGCCTCGTTGATTTGTTCACCTTCACGAGGCGAGACGCGCCTCGGTGGTAAAAGACCAGATGGCTCGACCATGTCGCACGGGGACAAAGTCCTGGACGTCGAGGACTCGTTGTTAGAGGAAAAGCGGGCGGAAGAACAGGTGCCTCTGTTGAGGAGGGAGGATGGGTCATGGTCTGACGGAGCGCTGCCAAGGCCAGGCGACAGGTGCCGACCTCACCAAGACACCAACCATTGGTCAAGTCAACATCTCTACTCGGGCTAGAGATAGGTGCATGGAGACATATAGCACGTGAAATTATCATATCAAATGCAGCGACTTGATACTAGCAAGCATATGTCAGAGCACGAACTAGACCTGCTGGAGGCTTTTCCTAAGCATATTACAACACATCATGTTTATTTCCAGTCACAATTTATTTTTCTAAAGATGAAAAAAATAGGAAGGTTAGTCCTTCAATAATAAGTTTAACTTATTAGAACTTACGAGGCAAACCATGGCGCTTTCACAAATTATTCAACCGATTTAATAGCCTCCTGACGTCATTTGACTGGTCATTAGCATGGTCGCCTTCTTACCAACAAGTTTTTAGCGGATGTGTCCTTTGGCTTAGAACTATCCTAAAAATATACCCCACCTTGTTCAATGATTCTCAAAGAGAGAAAAAAATAGATCCACATGAACAAGATATATGACACATGATTAAGCAATGATTAGGATGCTTGCATATTTTGAAACATTCATATCATACCCTAGTGGCTTTTTAAAGTTTAATTGACTTCAGTGAGATCAACCTTTTAGAGAAAGGTCATGCTAGTTATCATGCCATCTGACAAAGAACAATTATAAGGCCCTCTTTGGAATGCATGATAGGAACAGCATAGTAGGAAAAAAGATTGGAACGCTCACATGTTTTTCCATTCCTACAGCTACCGATAAAACATAAATTGGCAAAGCCTTTGGTAGCACCATATAAAAATCTCAGGAATCCAAAATTTTAAATGTTCATCGGTCAATTTTTTTATTTGAACTAACTAGCTGTTGCCATTCAACGGAACAAGGTAGCCCTTGCATCTCCTTATTCCAGTTTGATCGTTCCTTTCCTGCTTACCCAAATTTTCTGTCACATGAGAGGCGGAGCCAACTCGAGACTGACCAGAATCAGACTTATGCTCTATGTGGTACTGAACCGCTATCATGCCATATATCACGGAACAATGAACATCGTGTGCTCTAATTCAGACAATTGCCACACAATGGTTCATGATTCTTTCCACCTGTGCGCTGCACCATGTACATGTACTTACATATATAGCTGTGACACGACGGGAGGACCGAAAGAGGACCCTGCACGTACAAATGTAGAGAAATAACAAGCATTGTGCGGATAGCAGCTAGGGACACATGACAACGCTCTTGTTTCCTGCCAGGAATTTTTCCAGGTCAAAACTCTTGGTTAAATTCCTATAAATTGGTTAGACTATAATTCTGAGGAGCCAGCTGCGGACGGAACTATCTGCTTGCAGCCAGCATCATTGTGGGCCATCGTCAGCCCGAACTTCCCGATCATAGTGGGGAAGAAGGAGGACCAGCGGGAGAAGTTTGGCTTCTTTCAGCTCGAGGGTGGTGATGGGCACATCTACATGGGACTTCACGTTGACGGTGCAGTATGGGTTGAGTAAGATCACCGGTGCCATAGTGGCGGGGGCGACAGCAGGGGAACAGGACGACAGGCTGGAGGTAGTGGAGGATGGAGAACCCGTTGGCAGCGACATGTCATCGGGTTTGGGAGTGGGGTTCCTGGCGGCAGTGCTAGATGGGAAGGAGCGTGGCAGCTAGGGGTTTTTGAGAGAAAGGAGGCCGCGGAAAGGACCGTAGATAGGCTGATACCATGTAGAGAGATATGGCAAGCGGAGCAACACCTCACGCACCGATATGGTGGGGGTGTCCATGTTTATATATCCGGTCAGGTCATGTAAAAGGAAGCATCAATAAGATCGAGGTGCTAATCAAGGGATTAATTACGGATGTACACAATTCCTCTAATAGTTATGAACAAAATCTTCTTTAGAATACATGTGTCAGATACGTGCATGTAGAAATAAAAAAACAGTGAGATGGCAAATATGGATTTTAGTTGGGTTCATTGGTATTTTGAAACCCATTCTTTTGTGAAAAACAGATCGATATGCCCTCATGCTGAGAAGGAAATGCATTTCCTCGAAGGTATATTGTTATTATCACCAACCAACCCTTCATATGTGCACAATAGGTCTCTCAACAGCTAGGATGCAACAGACAAGTGCATATCATTAATCGAATGTTGGTATATGGCATTAGAATCCTACACATGTGACGTGTGTATTTTACAACTGGAAGAAACATTGGAGCATCTGTTCCTTCAGTGCAATTTTGCAAGGGCTTCATGGGCGTTGACTGGGATAAATCTTGCAGCAACCACGAATCCATATGGAGTGATCAAGATTCTGAAAAGGAGACTTGCAGTGTCCACTTTTTCATGGAAATAATAATCTTAATGACTTGGGCCTTATGGAAGACAAGGAATGACTGGATTTTTAATGATGTGTTAATCCAACAGTGCAAGGATGAAGGATGCAAGGCAAGATTCATTCATGAGTTCTCTCTGTTGTTACACAAAGTGAAAAGGAAGTATATTCCAGGAATTAAAGAATGCATAGCGCAACTTGTATTCTTTTTGCTGCTCTTGTTTTTTATTTGGCTTTGTACTGAACCTTTATTTTTTGGTAGGGGCTTCTATAGCACCTCCTGTTCTCCCCCCTTCCCCCACACCCCCCCCCCCCCCCCCCCCCCCCCACAAAAAAAAAACGAATGTAGGTATCCTTTCATTTTGAAGGCTGAAAGGAAGTGTAATAACTACCGGATCAGTCCCCCAACAGATGCTCATCATTTTGAAGGCTGAAAGGAAGTGTAATAACCACCGGAGTAAAGATAGGACACCAAAAGTGGCTATCCGATCAGTCTCCTAACGCACAAATGATGAGCATACACACGGTGACCCTAGTAGCGTCACTGTATATAAGAACCAGAAAGAGACCTCACAGATTTCTGTCGACTTATTCCCAGTTCATTTCCTTGGTAACGTCACAATGGTCCATATATAACTTTGAGTTATTCAATTCCCCATTCATGCTAAGTTTGGGATCAGGAGGCGTCTGGAAAGTAACATGCAGTGCCTTTTCACTTTGAGGCATCTTCCGTGGAACTTGGTAGGGTAGAGGCGTTGAAAAATGCGCATCTGTTGAAGTTCGCATGTGTGGAGTTTAGTGCATGCTCTCACAGGAGCTAGAAGTCGGTGTTCTTGCCTGACCAAGAGGTCGGCTTTGGGAGCGCTTTTTGCACGATGGCTGGAAGCTGGACGCTCAAGAGTCAGTGAAAATCTGAATTCCAGTGAAGATCTGGATTCATGTAACAAATCCAAGACAGAAAGCTGGAAGGAAGTCTAGCAGGGAACCATTGTCCATAGGCTGGAATTGAAAACTGGTGGCAGGCTCTTGGAGCTTCCAGCTCGCTGGTTTGTCAGCTTGCCCTCCCATGCGTCCTTTTTTTGGGCGAAGAACTACGAGTCGCGTGAGTATGGTGATTTGCGCGTTATTATTTGTCTACACAAAGGCATGCTCATTGTGTGGCATGCTGTACGATTGACACGGACGATGGGAAAGGAAATAAATAAGCTAACGTAGCAAGCTAACGGTCATGATTTTTTTTTATTATTTTGGAACAGAGGAAGAAGCTAACGTAGCAAGCGAACGGTCACGATTTTGGAAAAGAGGGGAAGAACTGAATGAGCAGTCTGCAAGGGAATCAGCAATTCGGAAGAAAATGTAGATGTTAACTGGAGAATTTATGCAAAATTTGTCGTTCCTTGTTGGAGCCCATGGACGCTTGAAAAGGGCTCTTAACTTATCCTGTTATTTAAGAGTGCAAATTTTAGGTGAAAAAGATCAATTGCGTGCAAAGGTCCAAACTTGAACGTTATCTGTTGGATCCTAATCCAACTGGTTCTTCGATCTCCATTTCCATATCGCATCCTCGCCGCGGTCGTGCACTGTCATCAGCCTATGCTATTGCAGCGTGGTACAGTGCAGGACCTGACAGAGTTCAAGCATCTTCTCACCTCAGCCTCGATTTGTGTTAGAAACTTGTGCCTTTATTCTCACAGTATGGATTCTCGTTGTTTTGGTACTGGTACCAGTTCAGCAGTGATATGTATGCAATGTATCAACATTACAGTGAAAGCTTAGACATTAAGAATAGTATCGTTTGGTTAAGGGTGTGTTTGGTTGGGCTTTTTTTGGCTTTGGCTTTTCAAAAAAGCCAAAAGCTCAACCAAACAGGTTGACTGTCAAAAAAAGTCACAGCCAAAAGCAGCTTTTGTCTAGTTCATTTCTGAAAGCAGATAGGAAGGTGCTTTTTTGGGCTTTGGCTTTCACAAGTATGAAGAAATTACCCATATACATGTATACATACATACATACATACATATGTACACATATACATATGAATATTTATAATATGCATAAAATATTTATAATATTTATATATACATAAAATATTTATAATATTAACATATATATGTGTATGTACATATAGTATTTGTAAAACATACATATACATTTACATATGTAGGTATAAATATTATATAAAAATATACATATTTATTTATAATATTTATATAGACATAAAATATTTATAATATATACATATATATGTATATGTACATATAATATTTATAAAACATACATATACATTATGTATGTATATATAAATATTATATACAAGTGTGTATATTTATATACATATGAATATGTTATATATGTATGTGTGTATATACATACATATACATGACATGTAGCCAGTTTCAAAAAGCCACAGCTGTTTCACCAAACGGCTTTTAACTTTCTCACAGTTTAAATCCCACAGCAGCTTTTTTCACAGCCCACAGCCCACAGCAGGTTTTTTGACAGCCACAGCCCAACCAAACACACCCTAAATCAAGTCCTGGTAAACTGTGGACTAGTGCTGCTATCTTGTCTAAACTAATCACTGAAAAGTTTTGAGGTACAAGAGATCCAGCGACTTGAACAACTTATATAACTTTGTTCTGATGTAACCGTAGACACATCAAACAGGGCAGCCAGCCCTAGCACCATTTATTCTCCCAATTCGAATGGAGGCGGCGGATGGTCGCTTGGATCGCAGCACTCAACGTCTGGTTGCCACGATCTTGATATCCGTGGTCACCACACTGCTGGCGTCGTCGACAGTCATCACCCACGACTCTAGATTGGTTAATCAATCACTCACAAACATGGGGAGAAAAATGCACAGAATCGTGCATGAGGAGCAGAGGAGGAAGGATACCAGAAGAAAAATTGTTTCCAGGAGTGAAGTACGTAGCAGATGAGGTCGATCCATGTGCTTGATGGCGAGATGTTCGATTGGGATCTGACGGGCGACGTTGGCCATTTGCAGCTAGTAGCTTTTTTCTTTGTGGCCTGAAAGGTAGTGTACTGTTTGTACCACGGATGTAAAGGTAGGGAATCAAAAGCAACTATGTAAAGGTAGTGTACAAGTGAGGTGTATACATACAGTAACCACACTAGCGTCCATATTCTATATATACGACAGCCTGTGCACGAGTTCTTAAATAGATTATGTTTTCATTACTCTGTATCATGTCTGTTCATTCAAGCTTGGCCGCTAAAACATTGTGCAAGTAAATTAGGAATACGAGGCATCGGAAAAGGGCCTTCCGTCACGATAAGATCCGGTTCAGGAACTGCACTGTTCTATCAGCGTGCAACTGCATGTAACACGCTGACTTGATCGGGTGACGTTCTGGAACCCGCCAGCGTAGTATAGCTGAGCCTCCGGTAACGGCAGGACGCGCGACTCAGAGGTTCCTGATGGCCTCCTTGATCGGCTATCCATCTTCACGAGGTGCGCCTTGCACCCTTGCTTCGCGCGGCGACGAAGTGATGGTCGTCGTCCAGGTCGCCCCGGACGCTCTGCTGCATCATTTTCATTGTGAGCGGAAAGTTATTGCTGGAGGAAAGGCGGAAGGACTGGTCTCTCAGGTCAGCATCTGAGAGTCCTAATTCAGTTATGTCTGACAGGGTCAAAGTGAATAATATACCTATGTAGGGTCAAACAGCTTCCTAATATACCTAATGATGTCGCTCTCCAACGTAGTGGCAGAGGCATAGTGGTCTTAACATTGTTCCATAATATACCATTGTGCCATTACATTTAATCTGGAGAGCTGGAGTACTAAACAACAACAGAATTCCACTTCAATGGTGTTAAATAAATTTCTGACATCTATGTACACAGTAATATATTTTCTTTGTAAACCAGTTACTTTTCTTGAATACACGAGCATATTTGAATTCTGTTCCTTGAGCAGAAAGCATAGACTTTCTGCTCAAGGAAACTGAGATGAACGAACGTAGGGAGTTTTGACAATAGAACAACTTGAACATTCTTACCAGCCACTTTATAAGAGGAAGCAGAACTTTATCTAAACAAAAAAAGAGGAAGAATTAAGTGCTGAAATGAACCGAATGATAGCAAAGCACATTAAAATTCCTGGTTATACATCTCAACTGGGTCTCTGTTCTACTACAAAAAACTGAGTGAAACATTGGAAGAAATGAACCGACTGATAGCAGAGCACATTAATATTCCTGTTTGTAGTAGCAATCATACTGCTTGCAATCGAATATCACGTTTGTAATCAAAATCATGCCATATAGGAAATGTAAAATGGCTACAAAAGCAGTAGACAAATATGGTATTTGAAGCACAGGCCTTTTTCAAGACAAAGAAGGATACAACAGTGCATAATTGACATGTGGTCATCAATTAACTGAAAACCGATCGAAGTGGTTGCCAAATTAATTAACGTGCCAGCAGAAATATTGTGGAACTTGAAGATCCCATACAACCATCACACACAAGTCCTGGCAAAGACCTTATATTTTCAACCTACCTTAATTTCTTCCCTTCATCATGTTTGTTCCAGCAAACTTGGCTGGAAAAACATTGTACAAGCATACTGGGGTTAGGAGGCATTGGGAATGGGCCTTGTATCACGGCATCTGGCCTTCAGGAAACTCTAGCCTGCATATCTTTGAAACATTCCTATCACGTACATGAGAAAGAAATTGAATGACGAATACAAATTTTCTAAGTTAAATTTAATAATGAAGTTAAGCTCAAGAAACAAAGGTTATGGTAGATATATCATGAATTGTGACAAGGAACAATTTCAAAAATATAAGTCATCAAGCTATGTGGTGCCTGTGACAGTGTAGGGTTTTCGGAATTGATATTTCTAATCATCTGGAAATTAATCATTTTCTGATGACATCGTGTCTACTCTGACTACCTTCACCTATGCATGAGAAACAAGCAATGTAAGACGAAAATATTTCTTAAAATACATGTGTGGGAGCAGTATTGCAGAAGAAGTGAAGGTTCATTAAGATTGCAAGTACGGAATTTTAGTCGGCTCATTGGTACTTTGAATTTGGTACTTCAAGAAAAACAGTTCAAAACGTCCTGACGCTAAGAAGGACAAGCATTTCTTCCAAGTCTGTTTCTAGGTGTGTCAAGCTGAAAGTGCTACTGCATCTCAGAAATTGAATGCAGCTAACCTGTTTCTTTGAGGACTATGGTAGTGTAATGTACTTGTGCCACGGTAGTAAACAAATGAAATCACAAGAGATCAGATTACATATAGACACCGTAACCACAATTGCATCCATATCTATATCCAACGACCAGAAAAAGTTAGTGTCCACTTATCCTCCACACATTTCTATGCATATACATGGTATTACCACAATCCTCGACAGATAACTCTGAATTGTTCAGTGCTCCATGCACGCTAAGTTTAGGGATAGGAGGCACCGGGAAAGTAGCATGCAGAGCAACATCGCAGCCACGCTTATGGGTATCTTCCCTGGAGCTTCCATTGTTGTACTGAACTTCATAGTAAGGGGCGGTACAAGGCGCATGCATGCACCCATAGGCGCTGCTCTATCAGGGTGCAACTGTATGTCATTCACTGACTTGGTCGGATGACGCTGTCGAACCCGTCGGCGTAGCATAGCTGAGCCTCCGGTACGGCAGGACGGCTGACTCGGCGGTCTGCTGCTGTCGCTGGCCCTGCCCCGGCCGGCGAACTCTACACCGCCGTGCGGGAGAATAGGATCCGATGGCCTCCTTGATTTGTTCATCTCCACGAGGCGAGACGCGCCTCAGTGGTAAAAGGCCAGATAGCGCGACCACGTCGCACGGGGAGGAAGTTCTGGACATTGAGGAACTGTTGCTAGAGGAAAGGCTGGCGGAAGAAATGGTGCCTCTGTAGAGGAGCGAGAGGTGCCGACCTCACCAAGATACCAACCATTGATCAAGTAAAAATCTCTACTCGGGCAGGTGCATGGAGATATATAGCAAGTGAAGTTATCATATCAAGTGCAGATACGCTATACTAGCAACATATGTCAGAGCACGAACTAGTCCTGCTGGAGGCTTTTCCTAAGCAATTAAAACACATCATGTTTATTTCCATTCACAGTTTATTTTTCTAAAGATGAAAAAAGAGTAGGAAGATTAGTCTTTCAGATGTGCGATGATGTAATAAGTTTCACTTATTAGAACTTACTGGGCAAACCATGGTGCTTTCATCAGTTATTCAACTGATTTAAATAGCCTTCTGACGTTTGTCCATTTGATCGGTCTGTGTGTCCTTGGCTTAGAACTATCCTAAAAATATACCCTACATTGTTCAATGATTCTCAAAGAGAAAGAAAAAATAGATCACATGCATGATATGACACATGATTAAGCAATGACTCCCTCTTTATTAGGATGCATGCATATTTTAAAACATTCATATCACACCCTAGTGACTTTTTAAAGTTTAGTTGACTATAGTGAGATCAACCTTTAGAAAAAGGTCATGCTAGTTATCATGCCATCTGACAAAGAACAATTACAAGGCCTCTTTGGAATGCTGGGAAGAGAAGAGTAGCAGGAAAAAAGATTGGAACTCTCACATGTTTTTCCATTCCTACAGGTAACACATAAATTGGCAAAGCCTTCGGTAGCGCCGTATGAAAACCTCAGGAATCTGAAATTTTAAATGTTCATTATTTTTTTTTATTTGAACCAACTAGCTGTTGCCATTCAACGGAACAAGGTAGCCCTTGCATCTCCTTTTTCCAGTTTGACTACTTATCCAATTTTTCGTTTCACATGAACCGCTATCATGCCATATATCGCGGAACATCGTGCGCTGATCTAGTTGAGACTTTGCCACACAATGGTTCATGATTCTGTCCACCTGTGCGCTGCACCATGTACATGTACTTACATAGTTGTGACACGAGGGAGGAGCGAAAGAGGACCCTGCACGTACAAATGTAGAGCAATATAACAAGCTTGGTGTGAATAACAGCTACGGACACATGACAACGCTCTTGTTTCCTGCCAAGAAATTATCCAAGAGGTCAAAACTCTTGGTTAGATTCCTATAAATTGGTTAAACTAACTCACAAAATATCCCGGGAGATTAAAATCATGAAACCTGCAGCGTCAATCTTGTGTACAATGCCTTCGAAGGGCACTAGAAAAGATACTCAAATAAGCTCGTCTTGAAACATTTTCCATCACAAAATATGTCAGTTATCTTCTCACCATTTAGCTGAACAAGACTGCCATAATGACAAGAGCAGCAGCCGCCTCATCCTCTTTCTTCTTCTCCTCAAGAGCAGTAGCCTCCGCCTCCTTTTTCTTCTGGGCAAGAGCCTCGCCCTCTTTCTTTTGGGCAAGAGCGGCAGCCTCTTCATCTTTCTTCTTGGCGGTAGCAGCAATAACAGCCTGATCATCATCCCGCTTCTTCTTGGTAGCAGTAGCAGCCTCCTCTTTCTTTTGTTTGGCAGCAACATGCTCTTTCTTATTAACATCATCAGCAGTAGTAGTTTTCCTCCGCTTATAAGTGTTAGTTACTAGACCCTGCACACAGGGAGGGGAAAAAATGCATAAAAGAAAAATAAATTTGTAAGATCGATGCAATTGTATGCTCCATACAGAAAGTTGCACCATTTAGAAAAACAAAAGTCTATTACAACAACGACAAACCTTGGAAGCACTTGCATTAGTAGGGTTGGCTGCATGGTTTGGATTAGTAGGGATGGCTACAAGGGTTACAGAGCGATCATCACCACACCCATTAGAAATGTATTGATCCATGTTGTCTTCTCTCTATAACATAGTTATAATGAATCAAAGTGTAACCAATGTCAGTAAAATAGATGAGAACTCAAAAAATAAAATGAACAAAGATTTGAAGGCAATACCTCATGCACATTCACATTATCATCTTGAACTCCAATTGGATTGTGTATGCATTTACCACTGACCAAATTGAAAATGGCATCAACACTCTGTACACCTTCATACAAAACACGGGGGGCTGAAAGGGAAAAAAAAAGGTCATTTAAATACAGGTGGAAAGGCAATAGCAACAAGAAAAATAGATCAGTCGGCAACAGTCCTAGAGATTTGCAATTCCAAAAGACCTCCAGTTCAAACAATTAGCACATCTAATTTCAAAAGGCCAGTTATTACCTAGGGGAGTTAAAGGCTGCGAAGTTGACGCATTGGAATACAACGGTGAATTATCATAATGCTCTTCCTCATCTCGACCATAATCAACATGAGTAGGACCTACAAGAGAAGAATGTCAAGAGAAATTGAAAGACAGTTGCAGTAAAAAGAATACATCAGTTACACAATTACACTGTGCAATTGCAAAATTAGGAAAAACAAATTACCTATGGGGGATGCAACCTGAGATGGCATTGAAGCATTGGAATGCACTGATGAATGATGATCCACACGAACAGAATCTTGCCCATTTAAACCTATATAAGAAGTAAACAGATTCAGAATCACATTTGCATTTAACATATTATAGCTACTGCAACTAATGCACTAAGGCGTGACTGAAACATATGTCTAGGCGAACATAAAATACTCACAAAAAAAAAAAATAAAGGGCGTCATGACAACCTTCGTTGTAATTACCAACAACTAGGGGGAGACCAGTTCCATTTCCACCACCATCATTACAAGTTGCTTCACTCAACATGTCATTACTTGTTGCACTCTCCTTTCGCAGCCCATTGGCTTTCACATTGCGTGCTTCATCCAGAAGTTGCCCAATAGCCAAGAACACCTCATTATGTGCATTGCTCATAATCTCACCCGCCCTTCTCATGTCATCATCAAACTTCTTCACTACCCGTTCAAGATATTTCCTCTGCTGGCTCACAAGATCCTCTATAACACCACCAAAGGTAGCTTCCGAGCTAGGAAATACTTGTATATGGGCTTGAGGTGGATCATGAACACTGCTGGAAACTGCATGATCTTGAGGTGCCGCATGAGGAGGAGCTGGGGCTGCAGCAGAAGATTGAGGAGGTGCCACAGCTAGAGGAGCTGCGGGGAGTTCTTGGTAACAAGTTCCAATTATACTCTTCAGCTGGAAAGAAAAACAACAAAAGAGTTACAACAACAAAACAATTGCACCAACTAGACACACTCCTAGAAAACTTGAACGCAAAATAGTATCTAGTTGGAACAGTTTATTAACAAGTTACAGCCACATGGCAACACAGTTTCAACGGCTTTAAATTAACATCAGAAAAATTGCATATGAGTAAAGTAGTTGCAACAATTTAGTTACAGTTATGAGTAGTCAAATTAGATTTGATTGGTATTTGCAACAATATTGGAAGTGCAGTTGCAACTACAAGTTCAGAATGAATAAACAAAATGTTCAGTAACAATAGAATTCAAGTGTATTTGCAACGGTTTTGATGGGCAGTTACATCTGAACATGATAATAGACAAGTATGGCAGAAAGATCAAAAGAATGCGTGCAAAGAATGGAAGTACCGAGCAGTTTCCATATCGAGTACTCCCGGAACCATCACGCCTCACATCAGCAAGCTCCAAAGTTTTGATAAGTTCATTTGTGTACAGTGTGCAACGCGGAGTCACAAGGGGGTCAAGTTTAGTAACCTCTCCAACCAACAAATTATCCAGATAGTATATCTAGGAGGAACAAACCCAGAGATGACAAATTTATTATAACAAATCAAGAAAAAGAGAAGAAATAAGGGGTGAGTGATGAACAGGAAGAAGGAACAACTCACAATCAAGAATACCACGCATCCATGTATAGAAGGTTTCTCTTTTTTGGCAGCCTTCCATTTGCGACCAGCATCCCGCAGGTTGTCAAGCACAACCTTGCACCAGTCAATACGCTGAATAGTTTTCAAGTTCTCACACAACTTGGCATCCGCAATCCTAATATATGAATCCGTGTTCGGGGTGAGGATAGTGAGATTCGCGACCATGAAGAATAACCGGAGACATAAATCATCATCTAAATTTCCTAACTTCTTCTCATGATACTTTTGCAAAGCCATTGCAATATGAGTGGGATTGAACTTTTCGTGAGTGGGGGGCTTTTCGCCATCCCTCTTATCTGGAAACAAACAAGTTCCGACTGCAGTGCGAGCATACTTAGCATCACTGTTTGAAGCATCAGGAGGGTCAATCCCTGCATTTGGCAGACCCATAACACAACTTATTGCATGCTTAGTGATGGGTAGCTCCTTCCCACCACCAATTTCCAGCTTCATTGTCTCAGGATTGAAAATATCCATCAACCAATAAACAAAGTCTCTACTGTCCAAACTTGTGGGTGCAAGATTGACCAATCCCTTGAAACCCATGTCCTCTATCCTCTTACGCAAATCATTTGTAAGCCCCATATCCATAAACTTATGAAAAAGTGAAGGGGAGCAGCGAGAACAGTTTGCCTGTTTAATCGTATCCTCCTGTGACCAAACACAAAACATAGGAGTTGTCAGATTAGAAAGCAGTAACACTAAACAATATGGTATGATGTTAAAGAAAACACCTGGTTGGATTGTCTAAGACAAAAATCGAAATAAACAACACTAACTGGTTGCAACTTGCAAGTTGCAATAAAACTTTAAACATAGCCAGTTTCATAAGAAACAGGTTACAATTACCAATGCTATCCAATTGCAATATAAAAAGAGTTCAAGTTACAACAAAAAGTTAAATACATTCACG
Source organism: Eragrostis curvula (assembly GCA_007726485.1). NCBI lineage: Eukaryota > Viridiplantae > Streptophyta > Magnoliopsida > Poales > Poaceae > Eragrostis > Eragrostis curvula. Next base: position 1,670,896 of record RWGY01000031.1, on the reverse strand, counting down.
TGGTGTTGTGGTCTTCCTCTGGCACCATGGCCCTGCAGAAGCGCCCCATGCCTCTTTTCAGCAACACCACCATCTTGAGCAACCCTACATCTCTTCTCAGCAACAGGTGAATCAGAGTCATCGCCATCATGGTGAGTTACAGCGTGTCGCTTGCTTGCAAGAACCTTCCTCATTGCCTTCCTAAGCTGAGGCTGTGCTCGAGACCCAAGAGACGAAAAGGATCCTCCCGTCGTTGAATCCGCAAAGGAACAGGAATATGTCCACTACATGTATTGGAAGAAAGGGGTCGCACTAGGAGGTGGTCCCCACCCCTTTGTCTAGTGCTTGCCCGTTGCTGACCGTTGTAGCACAAATCTGTATATCCATAAATAAAAAGGGATGAGAATGATAAGCACTAGACAAGAAAAAACTTCAATTGCAACAGCACGAAGATCTGATCAGATTACCATAACAAAAAAAAAGAGAGTAATGAAGGAAGTAGCGACAATAGCAAGACGTAATCAGATTACTTAATTATGAATTGCTCGCTGATAGTGTCAATTTCTATCCATGTATATGATATGACAAGTATAAATACAACTATTGAGACCCGCGCGTTGCCACGGGCATGATTGATATGATATGAACCCAATCATGCAAGCAAATTAAAACTGGAAAGACATTTAGGAAAGTAAACACTCTTGGCAATGCTACCATTAGTAGTACAAATTCGATGTTGAAACGTCAAGAGAATACACAATGGGGCAATGTATAGGTCACACCAACATGCTTCAAAATAGCAGCAAGTATTAGGGAAAGGAAGCCCATGGTAGTATAGGTTTTTTCCACTCTCAACATATGCAAACTAATGTCCATGGGGTGGGAACATATATTTGAGTATACAATAGTTCCATTGAAGATTTATAAAAGCTGAAAAGGATACATGGAAAGCCCAGATTTTAGATAGTTTACAGTACAGGTATATGTAGCATGGCATTACTGGGAGCAAAAGACTTTGGTTGATATGAGAGGTGTCACATGGGCTTCTCGAGAATGCAAATCTTTACTAAACCATTGAAGATGACAATTCTGTTGAAAGAAAAAAAAAAAGTGCTGACTTCATTGCAAAATGTACATTTTTTTGTTGCACGGTCAATATATGGACAGAGACATATTATCATGGTGTATGTTACTTTTATGTGCAACATATGAGGTGAATCTCGTTACATTCATTTGTCTATTTGGCTGTTGAGGTCATTTAATGTACATTCTCGGATTGAGAAGCCACTTTTATCGAACCAGGTTGTCCGACCCGGCCACACGACCCCTTACCAACAGATGGATGAGGCTGTAGTTTGCTTGTCAACCGATAGATGGAACTAGTAATTGCTGACAGATTTGTGCTGGACGTACGGCAGCGTTGCTTATCTTATATCTAGCATTCTAAACTGGAAAAGGCAGTCGATCAGTAAATCAGTGAGCAACTTATTTCCTCCCTATCAATTAATACCCCATCATAGCCATTGATTCTATTGATTATCTACATGCCATTGTAATATGCATATTCATTGTTGCTCTGAAAAGTAGAACCATATTCTGCTCCCATGAATATGCACTGGGTGAAGAATTGATGAACTACATGATTACCATAATATTGCAGCCTTACATAGGTAATCTGGAGTTTCTACGTCAAGATTGTGTCTGAACATTGAAAAAACTATGTGTCTGTGAGACAGTTGAGAATATAGGCTACCTTGCAGGATTATTAGTATTGTTCAGATCAATAACACTGTGATCATGAAAAGAGTTGTTCATCATGCAAAGTGCTGTTGTCACGAGATATCCAACTAAGGTGCTTACACTTTTTCCTCATATATATCACGCATATAAACTTCCCTCGCATCAATTATGTAGTACGGTATTGCTTTTCGAACTTTGATGTCTATACATGTGATACGTGGTTACAATTGCGGTGACGAGGTCATATTCATGCAAGGATGCTTAATCCATAATGCTGTCATGAAGTGTAGGGTTTTGGCTCGTTTTTACGGAGACAACATTACCCAATTACTACAGCACACATCCTGTTTATACGTTTAGCATGATTCAGCAGTCCGATCACCCAAAACAAATGGCGCTGAAAATCAACCAGAGGTAGTACACAAAAAGTCCGATAATTACCAGGTGGTGAAGCAAGCACAGTACGCCACATTCAACATCGGGATTGCAGTGGAACCGAATCAACAAGATGTTCGTGAATTGGAGGTCTCGGCGGGTAACTTACAGAGAGAATGCGCGCACGAGGTGTAGGTCTCGACGTGGTGCGTCGTCTTCCGTGTTCGACAGAGGCTCGGGAGGCGCCGGGACGGGTGCTCGGAGCCGTTTTAGTGGCCCCTCACCAGCGGAGAGGGAAGGAGCATTCCAGCAGCGCTCGACGACCCGCGGGAAGGGGAGGCGACGGCGACCGGCGGGGAGGCGAAGCGATGCCCGCGGGGGAGGGGAGTCGGAGCTCGCGAAGAGGGATGGCGTGCCCCGGGGAGGAGAGGGGACGCGAGGGACGACCCGCGGGAAGGGGAGGCGGCGTCCGCGGGGAAGGGAGGCGGCTCCCACGGGGAGGGGAGGCAGCAGCCCCCGCGGTGAGGGGAGGTGGCGCCCTCGCGGAGGGGAAGCGGCCCTCGCCGGGGGACGACGACGTGCGGCGGCGCCCGCGGGGAGGAGGGACGCGGAGGAGCAGGAAGAGGAAAGAGAAAGTGGCCGTGTTTTTCTTTTTTTATTAATCCAGTGTCGCGGCCGGCGCAGCAGGGTGAAAACGGGACGGGATTTCACGGGCAACCCGGACCCGTTTTTTCCTGCTCCTTTTCAAATTTGCGGGAGTAGACAAAAACGGGACGGGAAGGGAATTAGGAAAGTGTACGTCTGCTATTTTTTTTACAAGTGCAACCAACTAAAGGTTATTCATTGCTATTTCTCTGCAACCACAGATAGCCACGTCACCTTTTTTATTTAGACAATCCGATCTTATCAGCCTTCTCATCCTGTCCGCTGTTGCTCTTCATCTCCTTCCTTTCGCAGCCTCCTTCTGCAGCCACCATTCAACTCCCTACCACGGCCTGCTCATCGCCCTCTTCCTTCTCTGCCCCCACCTTTATTGCTTCAGCAATTGAAACGGACACACCATTACTCCCTGCTAGCAATCAATTGTTCTTTGCCTCCTCCGTTGCCTTCCTCCTCCTCTACCCGCCCTCTTTCATCTTAATTGCGGTAATGGCATCAATCTGCAACGCCCTCAAGATCCAAGCCAGGTATATCGCCATTCATCTTCTCTTACTCTCACTTTCGTTTCAGCTCAGGTCAGTACGCACGACCTCAACAACGTCCGAGGCAGTGGCGGATCCAGACAAAAAATGTAGGGGGGCTGAACCACAAACTCTACTAAACACAAGTTCAAATTGTCTGATACATACATTCGAAATTTAAATGTTCAAACCAAAAGAAAAATGACAGCACAGAAAACTTGATATTGGCCCATTAATCCTCATGAGTAACAATTGCCTGCAGGGAAAAAAAATAAAATAGTGATCAATGTGACTTTAACATTGCATTATTTCAAGTTAATGGACCAATAGATAATAATTGCATACCACTAAATTATTTTTTGGCACTAACTGTTGGCGCTTTTTCATATCCTTAAACTCTTGTATGATTTTTTTCATTACTGATGCTCCTAAATATCTCCTTCTCGATGTAGCATATCATCAAGTCATTGAGCCATTCATCTCCCATTTTGTTGCGCAAATCTGTTTTTACTTGATCTCTAATTTCGACTGCATAGTGCTCAATTGGTTTCCCATTCCCTGGGTCACCAACTATATCTGAGAAACGAAACTCAACTTTAGCCCTCTTTTGTTCAGATTGAATCACTCTGTTTTCACTTGTGTTCCCAGTTAATGCTTGAGCATTTGTGCTGCCATCAGTGTTTGGAGTGCTAGTACTACCTCTATTGGCTGAACTTGATGTTGAAAAATAGGTAAGCAATGTTCGTTTTGACATCTTGCAAATCTACAGCATAATAAAAAAATTGGAGCATTCAGATTAGGGACTTGCATTGCGTAATGAGTTTTGGACCCTAAGGCAAAGGTCAAATTAATTACCTGCCGGACAGCCTGCACGCCGCGTGACGCACCTGCCCGCTCGCAGCGTGCCGCGCCAGCCCGCAGCGCCTCCGCACTCGCCCGCTTGCCGCGCGCCGCGGCAGCCCGATGCGCGCCGCGCCCGCCCGATGCGCGACGCGCGCTCTCGCCGCGCCTTCCCGCCGCGCGCCGCGCGTGCTCTCGCCGCAGTGCCGCCCTGCGCCGCGCACCCAATCGCCGCCGAAACCGCACGCCGCCACAAGCTTGCAAACGCACGGGAGCGATAACCACTTAGGGGGCCTTTGGAACGCGGGATTTTTTCCAGTTCCTGCGTTTTTCCTGTGAACAGTCAACTGATTCCTGTGAAATTCCTGTACAATTCCTGTGAAAATCCTGCGTTCCAAAGAGGCCTTCAACCAGAATCGAATGGAATTAGGGATAGAAGGATCAATGGGCCACAAACGTGGGCTGGTAGTTGTGATGGGCTAAGTTGCTGATGGGTCTAGTTTTATTTTCGTCAATGGCAATGCGGCCCAATTTCTAGCCCAAGTTACGGACAAATGAAGCCCAAGGTCGGGGAGAGGAAGTTTTTCCTGTCATCTTCAACCTCCCGACGCTTCAGCCCCCCCCCCCCCCCCCCCAATCTCTCTTCAATCGCTGGAAAAATTTAGGGAGGGCTCTCGGGGGGGGGGGGGGGGGGGGCTCCACTGTCCGGGGGACAGTAGGGGGGGCTTGAGACCCCACTGCTGCCCCGCTGGATCCGCCACTGGTTCGAGGCACAACGATGTCGTTGCCAGCTCCGCGGCAACACTGACGGTGGCTCCATGAGTCACGACACCTGGTGACGATGGACGGCGACTCCGCGCCGAGCAACGGCAATGCCTGGCGGCGGAAAGAACGAGCAGCGCCAGATACATCATGCCCCTGCTGTTGAGAAGTTCTAGCTCTCAATCCTAACCGTATACTACCGCGATAGACCTTCAGCTGGCCATTGCCTGTCACATACAACTTTTGATTTCACTCCCCATTCACTCAGGTTCGTCGTTTTTCACAATTTCCCTTCCCCATTTTTTTTTCGCCCCCGCGCTGAATCAGACTTGCTATTGTTTTATGCACCCAAGTTGCTCGATGAATTTCCCCTTATAACATCCTGCCTAAACCATCTATGTTTGTTGATTCATTCAGGTAACAAAAAAGCACCAAAACTCTTTCCTTTATTCATTTGTTATCTATTGCTCTTCAAATATTCAGTTGCCCTCACTCTGTTCCAGAAATCAAGTGTCGTGCAGTGCTCCTAACTTTTTCATTCTTTTATGCACTAACCCTGTTTCGTTTGTTGCCTTTTTTTTGTGCACTCAACCTGTATTATGTGGTCATATTCATGTATATGGACGTCTGCTGATATAGCCAGGCCTTCTCCAGTTCTACATTCATTCAGGTAAACAAAAAGCACCAAAACTCTTTCCTTTATTCATTTGTTATCTATTACTCTTCAAATATTCAGTTGCCCTCACTCTGTTCCAGAAATCAAGTGTCGTGCAGTCTTTTATTTTAAGCATCATTGCATCACCAAGAAATTATCTCTTGATGTCAGAGGATGTCCTTACTTTTTTTTTATACTTTCAGTTTTGTCTGATCCTATTCTTATTTTACCTGTCCTTGCAACCCCAATTTTTCTTACCTAATTATATCTTATTTGTAATTTAAGTATGAGAGAAATGGATGTGAGGGAGAGTTCTTCACGTTTTCCACGTCGCCATGGACGACTGAGACATCCGTCTCATGTTTATATTCCTCATCTTGATCACAGTACTGTTCATGACAATGACATAGACCCCCTGATATATTTTCCTATCAATCATCTATTCCTCCAGCTTATTTCAATTGCATGCCATCACTTCTTCAGACACTGGCAATACAATCAGATCAACCATCAGTCTCTGCACAACCAATGCCTACTGATGCCCAGCCCGGTAAAGATTTCTTTCTGCTTCCTCCTATTTATTAGTTCTCAAGGTAGCAGCGCCCCCAGATGATCCAAATTACCATTCGGTGCATATCTATCATGTTTATCAGTGATTAGGATTATTTGTTTCTCAGCGCACCACACCTACAGTATTTGTTTTCTTTTGTACCTTTTCTATTTCACAGCTTCGCATGTTTTGCTAACAAGGAGTCTTTTACACGAAGCTTTCCTCACTAGCTAATCTGCATTTCGGCCATAGGACGTTTCAACTACAATAAAAAAATGAGGTACAATAATGTGGATCGACATTTTTTCCTACTTACATGGATTATCCTACTAGATTTTCTGATGCATATATTTTCTTTCTTTTTTTGGTCACTTTTTATTAACTAGACATGAAATTCAGAGACCTCAAGTGTAAAGACTGGTCAAGGTAAGATGATTATTCTCACTTCTATCTCCAACTGTAGGTATCGTATAATTAAAATTTAGAGCCAAACGTTAGAAATGTCAGACAAGACGATCAATCTGGCCAGCCAGAGCCAACAGGCAGCTGGCAGAAACTTTTTTTTTTTTTTTGCATTGTCCTCTCCTGTTGCTTTGTTTTTATTTTCATTGCCTCTTTATTCTTCTGTTGTTACTAAGCTGACTTTAGCATAGCTTGCAGGATTGTAACTATAATCAATAGGCAATTATCCAAAGGCATTTGGTACTGGCTCTTTTCTTGGATGTCTGAAACCATGAATAGGTGGCTCCATGTCTGCAAGCCTTTTTATGTGAAGAAATTTATTTGGATCTTAATTAATATGCACTCTACTGGTGAAGTGTGTCCATTCAATCAATATAGTAATGTTTCATGCTCTATGGATCTTCATTTCTTTTGTCCACTTAGTCAATCGTAATTTGCGCTGCTAACTTTCTTTGGTCAGTAATTTCAGTCTGTTATATTCTCATTTCAGACATATTCTTTGTTCATGAACTATGACATGGTCATTTCAAAAAAAAGAAGAAGGTCTGCTACCCTTTCTTTTTTTACTCAATGGCCATCTAAAATTGTCCCTAAAATCCCGCGGCAACGCGCAGGGAATCCATCTAGTTTTGTAAGATAATAGTTTACAAATATCTTAATTGAGAAGATAAATACATCATAATTTCAGTGCCTTAGCTAAATAAATAAGGCTTAAAACAATAGGACACTGGGATACTTTGAAATCTCAATTAATAGTCACATAGGAAAGAATCTAAATCGATACAACAAAATGATCAGAAGTTACTGAAGAGAAATGAAGATGACCAAATCTGAATCAGATGAGAGGAAGGAGGGAAGTTACCAAATCTGAAGCACATGTGAGGAACTTAGCAGTGGTCGCGGGTTGCCACACGTACAGCCTTGCTGCAGCGGTCTCCAGGCCTCCTGTATGTAGTCTGCCTGACGGCTGCACCTGCGGAATTTGCTGCCGTAGAAGGAGAGCATCCCCTGCAGCACCATGAGCGGCATGGTATGAAGCTGATCGTAAACAGGTTACCAAATCTCAGCCTAATATGACCCAAACAATAACATTAGGCCACCAGAGGCGGAGGATTGAAAAATGCAAGCGAGCAGATGATGGAAGTGGAGAGAGAGGGGATCCGATAGCCATCGCCGTGGAGCCTGCCGAGATCCCGACGAGAGCTCAGGCCGCCACCACGCCATCACCCCGTGCTGCAAAGAGGAGGCATGGTGCTGCGACGCGCCGCTGACCTCCAGCACCCGGAGCCGCTCCAGCCAGGCCCACGCCGGCGTGGTCAATAGCAAAACCCCAAAGCCTGGGCTCCTCCAGGTTCGCCACCAGGTCGATACAGTCGAGGTGGCCTCCGTTCCGGCTTGACTTGTCGGCGGCGACATCCATCCGCTGCTGCAGCACCCGCAGCGTGCTGCACCGCGCGGCGGCGCGCCATGGAGAAGGCGAGCCAAGTGGCGCGAGCGGGCCGGCGCCGGGCAGATGAGGCTGGGTGGCGTTGGGGAAGGAAGGGATCAGTCAGGCGGCGCGCGGGGCAGCGTCGGGCGAGGCGCGAGGGAGTTGCGCCGGAGAAGGAAATCGGGCGGCGCCGGGGAAGAATCGGGAATGTTCGGGGGTGGGCGGAAACTATTGAACCACCGAAGCGCTCAAATGGTGATCGAATGGGCGCTTGTGGTGCTGTAGTTTCTACAGGAAAATGCACACGTGTCAAGACAAGATGGAACCGGGCGGTGCATCTACGAAATTAAAGGAAAGGAAGGATGCCTTCCAATAAAGATTGCCTCTAGCTAGGTTGAAGTTATGATCCTGTGATTCAAAAATAACTAAAGACAAAAGGAATGGAAAAATCAGTTTATCATATAACGATGCAAGAAAGAGGCAATGAAAAATTAAACAAAGCCTCAGGATTGGAATCGGATGAGAGATTGCTAATGGGCTTGCCTGTGGCAGATATCTGCAACGGTGATTCCTTGTGATGCAGAGTAGGAGGCGAATATGAGTGGAGCAAGAGCAACAGACAGGAGGGATGGAGAGGGTGCAGCTCTGTAGGAGCTGAATGGTCGGCTGGAGTTTGGGAATAGCCAAAGCATTGGCGATGGTAGGGATGGCAATTTCACCCGTCGAGTGCGGGTGGTGTTTTCCACCCACGGGTGACACCCGCCCCCGACCCGTGAAAACTCGGGTGCGGGCGCGGGTGCCTTCTCCCACCCGCGGGTGACCCGACGGGGCCCGAGTCAGTCCAGCAACTACTCCGCGTGTCAGCTCAGCCTAGCCCAACTTTGAATTGGCCCAGCAGCCCAGCCTGGCAACGTATCTTCCTCAGTCTTTCTTCTCACCACTGCCAACCCTACCAGCCAAACGCTATTCAATTCCCCATCTCAGTTGAGCACGCCGCCATGCCCGAACACGTCGTCTCCACGCCGGACGTCGCAACGGCCCTCGGTCCACGCCATCACGCACGGGCACGCGGCGAGCAAGGCCAGCGCGCGTTGCTACATGGCCCGCATGCGAGCACGACGGAGCGAGGATGGCCTACGCTAGACACAAGCTAGGTAAACCAGCGCGTGATGTGTGACAATGAAGTGAGCCTCTTTGCGTTCTGAATTGATGTCAGACTGCACGCGTTGATTGGATTGGATTTTGCCAACATATCTACCTATTCAAACTCAAATACCATGTATTGCTTCGGTGTGTTCCTATTTTTTGGGTGAGAAATTTCAAAAAATAGATTATTTGATGAATATTAGTTCTAGATATTTGTTTACTGTATGCACCCGACGGGCACCCGAGACCCACCCGCCACCCGACGGGCGCGGGCGCGGGTGCGGGTGCGGGTGCGGGTGACATATTTCACCCGAGACGTTTTGCTTCGCTGGTAGGTGTTTGCTCCACCCGACCCGAACCCGACCCGTTGCCATCCCTAGGCGATGGTGATTTATGTGAGCATGAAGGGAGGCATTGAATCAGGAAACTGAAGGGGAGGTGAAAGGGAATGCCGCCGCCTGTCTGTTTTCTTCTATGTGGCGGCGGGATTGAATTGTACTGCAAGGATTCGGAGGGATGCTAGTGGGCTGACAGGCCAGGATTTGAAAGGTTAGCGCTGGGCGTTGTGGCTTCTCATAACCGCTGGATCTATGTGAGAAAATGATCAAACGGTGGTAGTTTTGTGAGTGACGTGGCTTCATGTGGATGCAAAGAAATAGCATTTAGTGACTCTTAGTTGGTTGCACTTCTTATAGAGGACATATCAGGTGCACAAAGAGTATTTGGTGCACATGTGCATAAACTTTTTAGACCGGAAGATCTAATCTTGATGGCCTGAAATATTGAAAGTTTGGAAAGTCTCAGCCATGATTTTAGTAACCATAAATCCAGATTGAGTTTCCAAAAACATTTGCTTTATCAATGGAAATCCCCACAATGATTCTAGATGTGTAGATGCAATCCAATGGCTTTCAATAAGTTTGTGACATGTGCACCAAATACATCTTGAGCACCTAATATTTCCCCCTTCATATATTTACTAATTGGAGGCTTCTTTTGAAGCCCTCGTGTTAATTGGAAGAAAATCCTCTAAATTCTCAGAAAAAGCAAAACATCCGGCCATTTATTAGGCAGTGATAACAAAAATAGCCATTGGATCTAATTTGCCTTTTAATTACCCACCTATGCCATTATGAGAGAAAAGCAAACGGATCCTATTGTGCTTCCTCAAGACTCTTTCTAGCTAATCCTATTCTCCTGCTCTCGACTCTCTCTCTCTCGCTCTCTCTCTCGCTCTCTCTCTCTCTTACCTGTAGCCCTAGCGCCGCCATCTAACAATTCAGCACCGATTCAACAAAAGACCGATAATCAATGAACCGCGGAAGCTCGGACGAGGAGCCGCGGAAGCTTGGACGGCAAGTCGTCAAGGTGTGCCCTCGACTGTTGTTTTCAGGTAAAAAAAAGAACCTGTTGTCATTGTTGCTTGAAAGAAAAAAGCTGCTTGGAAGAAGAAGGAATATTAAGCAACAAGATCAATGACAATGGTTGGTAGGCACCTTCACAACAGATGAGATCTACGGTTGGTATGATGTCCACGAACGTGACTTTCTCAAATTGATCTCCTATCTGTTCTATTCTCTCTTCTCCTTGCCTACTTCGGTTTCTCCGTGCCTACTTCGGTTTCCTCTATCCATGGCGTGGAAACGGCGCTAGGGTTGGACAGACAGAACGGAGCGGCTGAGCAGGAACCATGTTACACGGTGTGGAGATACAAGATACGTACGCAGTGGCCATGCGACTAGACGCTCTGCGAGCTCCGTGCTCAAGGCGGGACGCAGAGCTCGCATGATCGCAACATGCTAGAGGCTGGACGCGGACGCACAGAGAAGAGGCCAGACGCGGAAGCAAATGCAAGCTCAAGGCCAGTTGATCGCACATCGCAGTGTGCAGTAGCGAGGAAGATGTGGCTGCCATTCATGGCGGGATATATTGTGGTTCAAGCCAGAACCCATGTCATTGGCTCTACCCCGGCCTGCACTGACGTAGCTGCTACCTTACGCCCGGAGGATCCTAGCTACCCCTAATATGCTGCTGGCTCCTACTGTGTTGCCGCTAATAATTTTCTGTTGTTAACGAGCAGGCAGGGGCAGAGGCAAGATGTACGAAGAAAAACCATGAAGAAGATAATAGCAATGTTTTAAATAGCGGGCTAAGGAGTTTAGTGGCATGTCTCTAAAACAGCTAATAGCGTAGCTAAATCGGGCTATAGCGGGAGATAGTGGTTAATTTGTACATGAACACAAATAGCGGTACACTATCTCAAAAAGCTATAGCGGGCTTTAGCGGCAGCTATAGCGGGAGATTTAAAACCTTGGATAATAGAGAAAAACAAAGAGAATGAAGGCATCCGATCTCTCACTCTCGCCAAGGGTACCAGGTTTTCTGGCGCATTAGCATTTGCTAATTGCTGAGTGCATACAATTGAATATTTCTTAGTATTTTGTTAATTTTTATCCATCCATGAATGCAGGTGATGCAAACATCAATTTTTTTCTTTCCTTCTCCACAACCCACAGACATACAGTTACCTTTAGTTCGATATAAGGCAGAGATTTTGTCATAGCCAGTTTGATCAAGTTGCCTGATGTACTCAACCGGATTTCTCTTTGAAAGGTATATAAGAAGCTTCATATATCACCCTCTGCATTAAGAAGTTTGAGAGAAGTCCACATGTCATCCATGCCAGACCGGGATAAGTGAATCATTCTCGAAACAATCTGCTGTAAGAATTATAGAAGAGGATCATTTGTATGCATTCTAAGAAGTAATCACTTGACAAAGAGCCGGTTGAATGGGAAGAGACCTGCATGTCGAAGTTAAAAGATGTTGATTAGGTCCACTGCAGGAAGATTATTTACTTAAAAAGGTAACTTCTATTTTAAAGACTTTGATGTGGCTACGATTTGTTAAACATATGCTTTTCAATTACTCTAAAAAAACATATGCTTTTCAATAGCACATTACTAATGTGTCTACACGAACATACACTAAAAGTTACTTTTACATATATTCCAAGTATCCATCCTGATCGGATCCTTTCATTGGTGTTTCTCTTTGACATATCAAAACATTAGCTTGTATGTAATATACTCAAATCCTATAGCAATGGAGTTATTTCCTTGAGAAGTTTCTATATATATATAATGTTACAATAAAATGATTCTCCCTAGCTTTAATTTTAATACATGTTCTTGACATATATGCACATGCATTCTTAGAACAACTTCAAAATTTCAAGAGGAAATAGACATATATAATGTTCCTTCAACAAGTTATGAGTGTGTACAATTTTGCACAATATAGTATTTGCCATTGTCAGTGACATAGAGAGGCCGCATGTCACTGAGACACCAGTGGTGAATAAAGAATCAAATGCTTTTTGCAATGGAAAATAAGGAATCATCCTGTCGCATAGGGTGAAGGTTAATCCTATAAAAGTCAAGTTCTAAAAAAAGAAGCACAACACAATATAAGATTAACATACCTTAACTAATAGATTTTGTTGCGTGAATCAGTGGCGAAGCTAGCGCAATGAGAACCATGGTGCCATTGACTGCTTTTGGCTGCTTTTGAATGATTTTACATGGGGCACATGAGGTGAAAACAAAGACATTTACACTGAAATCTAAATTTACCCTGGTGCCATGGCACTCGGGAGCCATAACCTAGCTTTGCCCCTGGCGTGAATTTCTCCTCTGTCTTTGTCTGTAATAACTATGAAGTCAAAAGTAAATAATACCTACTAATTAGTTATAACTCCATCACTAATAATCATATAGTCAGATGATATCTACACACAATATAATTGCTAGTCCGTGCAAATGAACGGGTCGATAGACTAGTATAAAGAAATAGTAGATAAAATAAAAACTTTGCAATATTTATAAATTGAAGTGCTTATATTAGTTTTTAGAAAATTTCAAAAGTGCTTTCTTTTTATTAAATGGACGTGAAATATTTTAGTAATGATATAAGCACTTCAATTTAAAATAAAACATTTTCTTTTTATTTGCTTTCTTATGATTTTTATTTTTCAGTGGCAAATACAGGATTACAATTTTGTTCAATGGCAAATACAAAATTGTTCATATGTTTATCGATCATGCCCGTGCTTGGCCTGCACCTGTGTCATCCCATTCTTGTTCTGCGTAGTTCATTAGTCAATGGAGCTCGACTAATCCCTGCTGCAAAGTGCCACTCCATCTAGAACCCGCCAGGGGTGGTCCTTGTTATCTTGATCCAGCTGCCACGGCGCCAATCGTGGTGCCTATACACATCACCAGTGATTTTTTTCTGCAAAGTTCATGCTCATAATGGCATTTCATAGGAGAGGGCCACATGTAGCCTCTCACATTTTGTGTGACGATAAATTTACGAGGTTACAAACCTTGAGATAAAAATGTAGGAACTAGCAAACCGAGAAGGGTGAACGGATATGAAAATTTTCTTTTCCCTAGATCTGTAAGGAGATATGCATCCATGGCCTCCATATAAGCCCTCAAAAGCCTCCATAGGCCCTCATTTTTCATACCTATTCTGTGGCTGTCATCTCCCGTCACACACGGAACTTGGACAGTGGCAACTTAGTTCTAGGATTTAGAGGCACTAGGAATGTTGCTTCATGAATGGAACCATCAAGATTCAGTGCTGCCAAGGAATACAGTGTAAACCAGGTACTTGTGCGTCAAGGTGGAGGTAAGGTGCCACATGGCACCTCAGCAGAGGTTGGGCTCACAGCAGGTTATATGTCTCGATGGGTGAATCCCAGTGGCGGCACCTGGCGACGCAGCGCGTCCCAGTGGCAGAGCAGATTGATTGTGAATTGGCAGCGTAGTCCTCGAGGGGTCATGGAAGCGAATATCTTGCGGTGGTGCGACCGGTGGAGCTCGAGATCGACGACCCAAGGCATTATAGTTCATTCATCGAATGGTGTTTTTTCAGTTCATATATTAAATTTCTTTAATTGTATGATCAACTCTCCTCCATTTGGGTAGTCATAGCTTTGATTGACTTACTCGCTTACGGGAATACCCTGTTGTTTAACATTCGCAAACTAAACTTTGGTGAAAGTAGGCAAAGGACTACTGTTTGTCACGTTGTTGACTCGAAACTTTGGCACAGATTAGGAAGGTAAGTTGTGAGCATGGTTAACGAAGAATTATTCAAGCATGTAATCAGTTCGTTTGAAGTGTGAGACAAAGAATGGTGCTGGTGTGAAGTGTCGCAAGTAAAATCTTCTCTGTGTGTGTATTTCTTGGTTTCACACTCACTCGTGTATCTTTCATGTGCGTTACGAGAGATCATAGACCACTAGTACAATAAGGGTCTGCAGTGACGCAGGTCATAAAAGTTTAGTGGCGGACGCACGGCCCAGCGTCACTGCAGGCCATGGCTCGGGCACTGTAGCACCTACAGGTGGCGGACGGAGTGATGCAATCATCCAGGTGCCAGTTGGGTGGCGGTAGAAGTGACATCGACAGCGTCCGCCACTGAACTTGGTCTAGTAGAGGCGGTCGGGATGACGTCACGGGCGACCGCCACCTCTCCCCGTGGCAAGAGTGGCGGATGGTGATGTCAGCTTCGTCCGCCACCCGGGATGACGTCACGTGCGTCCGCCACTTCTTGTGAAGCAAAGGTGGCGGACAGAGGTGACATTATTTTGCCCGCCACCGAGTCGGCACAATATATATTCGCGGTTCTTCCTCGCCCGAACAGTACCGGGCTGGACTCGAGGTTCATGTCCGTACGGCGGCCGGGAAAAATTAGAAAACAAGGGGGGAAGGTTTTGATCTCGTTTTTTTTTTCAGGAGTTGTTCTAGAAGGTAAAACCTAGCAATCCATTGGATTATTTTTGTGTTTAGATGCCAATTTGAGGGTTAATTTTGTGGATAAAGTTTACCTAGGGTTTACAACTTTTTTGGCTTTATTTGAGGTGATTCCATTGGTTTTTTGGTGGGGATTTAGTAGATCCTATGTTGTTTATGAACCCTCTATGTCCTATGTGCTTTTCCTTTGGGTTTCCTATTCGAATTTTGTAGATCCAATTTTGGATTGCATATGCATGAGAGAGAAGGGAAGGGGGAAATTGATTTACTTTTTTTAATATTTTCTCTATATTTTTTATTACATTGTTTAATTTCGTTTTTATTATTGCAGATGGTTGATAGATCTTGGATGTATGATAGAGGAGGAGGAGGAGACCCGCTACTCTATTTTCAGGAAATCACCAACTTTGTGATAGCCGCGATGACTCACGCTTCACGTCAGCAGACAAGGGCTATATATTGTCCTTGTACGAAATGCAAGAATAATATACTGTTTGAAGACCATGAAATCATTCGTGAGCACTTGTTGGACAATGGTTTCATGGACAACTACTCAATCTGGACAAGACATGGTGAAACATCAGATAGTGGAGAAGCCGGCAACGAGCAGGAGAGTGCTGAAGGCAGTGGTCACCGAGAAAGGGCACAACCCAACAATGATCGCTATAATGACGATCAGTGCAACACCGGGGATGATGAAACTCGCGAATCTGAAGGCATCGATGTAGAAGAATTGTTGCGCAACATGCAGCATGAGGATCTGCTCCATCACAAAGATATAGGCTTTGATAACGTAGAAACATTACATAAAGCATCGAGGGACCTTCTTTATGAGGAATCCAAAGGGTGTGACAAGGACTGCACGGTGTTGCACTCGATTCTTGGACTCCTCACATTGAAGGCAAGCAACGGGTGATCAGACGTTAGCTTCAACAGCTTGCTGGAGATGTTAGGCAATATGTTGCCGAAACCAAATCATTTGCCCACTAGCACGTACCATGCAAAGAAATTGTTGTCTCCATTGACATTGGGCGTACAAAAAATACACGCCTGTCTGAACCATTGTGTCCTCTACCGTAAAGAACACACAGATAAGGTGAGATGCCCAACTTGCAACGCGAGTCGGTACAAAAAGTTTGATGACGATGACGGTGAAAGTTTGACCTAGGGCAAGAAGAAGGGACAGAAGAGGAACAGAAACAGTCATGTAAAGCATGGTGAAGATGATGCGGATGATGGTAGAAAAATTCCGGCACTGGTGATGTGGTACCTACCGGTAGTCGATCGCTTGAAGCGTCTGTTCTCAAACTCAAGAGATGCAAAACTCATGACTTGGCATGCCGACAAAGATGGGCGTAAGAAGGACGGGAAACTTCGCCACCCTGCGGATGCCCGACAGTGGAAAAAGTTTGATATTGATAACATTGGGTTCTCAAGCGATCCGAGGAATGTGAGATTTGGTTTGAGTACCGATGGCATGAATCCTTTCGGTCTAACGAGGAACCCACACAGTACTTGGCCAGTGTTAATGTGCATTTTCAACCTTCCATCATGGTTGTGGCACAAAAGAAAGTATATAATGCTCAGTATTCTTATATCGGGCCCACAACAACCTGGCATCGACATAGATGTGTTTTTAGAACCGTTGATGGAAGACATGCAGAAGCTGTGGGAAGTGGGGGTCCGTGTGTGGGATGCATACCGTCAGCAGCACTTTAACCTCAAAGCAATTATTTTTGTTACCATCAATGACAATCCTGCTCGCCTAACCCTTACCGGGCAGGTAAAAGGGAAGGCAGCATGCGTTGTATGCGTCGACCAAACATCATCTGTGTACCTTCCTAATTTCTGTAAGTTGGTGTACATGCGTCACCGACGATTCTTACCAAAAAACCACCCATATCGTCGAGTGAAGAAAGAGTTTGATGGTACAGAGGAGAAAGATGCGCCACCAGTACTTCGCGATGGCAAATTTGTATATGACCTGGTCAAGACTTACCGGGTAGTTCACGGGAAGCCGGTGAAGGGAAGAAAGCGGAAGAAATCCGATCAAGTTCCAAAGGATGCAATCTTTAAGAAGAAGTCAATTTTCTTTCGCTATTTAAACTATTGGAAACAGTTGGAGATTGGTCATGCAATCGACCTTATGCATGTCACAAAGGGTGTGTTCGATAGCACATCAGGTCTCCTGATGGACACTCCTGGTAAGACAAAGGACGGGCTCAACGCCCGGAAAGACCTGCAAAAGCAAGGAATAAAGCCAGAGCTTCACCCTCAAGAAAGGCCTAATGGGAAGTATTATCTTCCACAGGCCAGCTATAACCTGACCCTTGAGGAGAGAAAAGAAATATGCAAGTGCCTACGCAGCATCAAGGTACCCACTGGTTTCTCAACGAATGTAAAGAATCTTGTCTCAATGGCTGACTTAAAGATAAGTGGCTACAACACGCACGATTGTCATATGATGCTTTCTCTGTTCCTCGCCATCGCTGCAAGGGCTATCAAACACCCGTATGTCAGTATGGTCATCGCACGGATGTGCCACTTTTTTAATGCTGTATCAAAAAAGGTCATCGACATTGTCGAACTGGAGACCATACGTAAACAAATGCGAGAGACTATGTGACAACTCGAGATGTGCTTTCCACTCACCTTCTTTGATACCATGGAGCACTATATGATCCACATTGCAAATCAAATACTTGTTCTTGGGCCATCTTACCTTCACTATATGTATCCGTTTGAGCGTTACATGTATGTTATGAAGAACTATGTGCGCAATCCAAGAAGTCCTGAGGGGTCCATGATAGAGGGATACACAACAGAGGAGGTGTTGGAGTGCTATAATGATTACATGAAAGATGGGAAACCAATAGGTGTTCCAGTGTCACGGCACAAGGGAAGGCTCATTGGTAAAGGAACCAAAGGAAGGAAGACCTTCAATGATGAGAATTTTGAAAGAGTGAAAGAAGCACATTTCACCATCTTGCATCAGTTACAGATTGCCGCACCATACGTTGAACAACACTTGCAACAGCTTCGATTAGAAAATGAAGGCATGTCTGAGGAATTGATCATGAGAGAGCACAAGCGTTGTTTCATTACCTGGTTGAAGGAACTAAACATACCAACTGGTGAAACAACACAAGAACAAACGATGCATCTATTGGCAGATGGTCCACTAAGTCTTGTTACGTCATGGCAAGCGTTTGACTTCAATGGCTTCACATTTTACACCAAGGCAAAGGACAATAAGAGCCAGTGCCAAAACAGCGGGATAGTAACATTTGCAGAGGATAGTGAGGGAATCAAAAACACATATTATGGATACATTGAAGAGATTTGGGAACTCAACTATGGAATGTCTTTACGTATCCCCATCTTCAAGTGTATATGAGTTAAGCATCCACAAGGAGTAACGGTGGATGATTCTGGCTTCACAATCGTTGACTTAAAAAATGTTGGTCACAAGAATGAACCTTGGATACTACCTGAAAATGTGGCACAAGTGTTTTATACACCTGACCCCGCCACAAAAAAGCACGTCGTTGTGTCACGAAAACGAAGAATCGCAGGAATTGAGAATGTTACAGATGAAGTAGAGTACAACCAGTTTGACGAGGTGCCCTTCTTTGCAGATACAACACGGATAGCTCTAATCGAAACAACACTAGACTATTCACGTGTGGTGCCGTACCTCCGCACAACACTAGACTATTCACGCGTGGTGCCGTACCTCCGCACAGATTGCAAAGGAAAAGTAGTTCAAGGCTAATTAGTGGTGTTAATGAGTGTGATGTATCCTATTTAATTTTAATTATCGTGTGTTTGTAATATATATGATACTAATGAGAGACTCCCTTTATTTATGTACTACCTATCATCCTATTTCATATGTTGAAATTATGATGTGAATTTTAAATATTAAATTTTAGATATATAGTATATAATAATGAAACCATATATAGTATATAATAATGAAACATTCTATAGTATATAATAATGGAACCATCTATAATAATAAGGAAATAATGGGAAAATATATCATATATATTTATCAACTAATTTTAAAGAAACGTGTAGCTAGAAAAAAATATTAAAACCATTTTTTTTGCAAAATTTAGATGTATAGTATATAATAATGGAACCATCTATAATAATAAGGAAATAAGGGGAAAATATATCATATATATTTATCAACTAATTTTAAAGAAACGTGTAGCTAGAAAAAAAATATTAAAACCATTTTTTTTGCAAAATTTAGATGTATAGTATATAATAATGGAACCATCTATAATAATAAGGAAATAGGGGAAAATATATCATATATATTTATCAACTAATTTTAAAGAATAGTGTAGCTAGAAAAAAAATATTAAAACCATTTTTTTGCAAAATTTAGATGTATAGTATATAATAATGGAACCATCTATAATAATAAGGAAATAATGGGAAAATATATCATATATATTTATCAACTAATTTTAAAGAAACGTGTAGCTAGAATAAAATATTAAAACCATTTTTTTTGCAAAATTTAGATGTATAGTATATAATAATGGAACCATCTATAATAATAAGGAAATAAGGGGAAAATATATCATATATATTTATCAACTAATTTTAAAGAAACGTGTAGCTAGAAAAAAATATTAAAACCATTTTTTTGCAAAATTTAGATGTATAGTATATAATAATGAAACCATCTATAATAATAAGGAAATAGCGGAAAATATATCATATATATTTATCAACTAATTTTAAAGAAACGTGTAGCTAGAAAAAAATATTAAAACCATTTTTTTTGCAAAATTTAGATGTATAGTATCTAATAATGGAACCATCTATAATAATAAGGAAATAATGAGAAAATATATCATATATATTTATCAACTAATTTTAAAGAAACGTGTAGCTAGAAAAAAATATTAAAACCATTTTTTTGCAAAATTTAGATGTATAGTATATAATAATGGAACCATCTATAATAATAAGGAAATAATGGGAAAATATACCATATATATTTATCAACTAATTTTAAAGAAACGTGTAGCTAGAAAAAAATATTAAAGCCATTTTTTTGCAAAATTTAGATGTATAGTATATAATAATGAAACCATCTATAATAATAAGGAAATAATGGGAAAATATATCATATATATTTATCAACTAATTTGAAAGAAATGTGTAGCTAGAAAAAAATATTAAAACCATTTTTTTTGCAAAATTTAGATGTATAGTATATAATAATGAAACCATCTATAATAATAAAGAAATAATGGAAAAATATATCATATATATTTATCAACTAATTTTAAAGAAATGTGTAACTAGAAAAAATATTAAAACCATTTATTGCAAAAAATGGTGGGCGGGGGATCGAACCCCACACCTCAAGGATAGAAGCCGGCTGCCTTACCACTGGGATGTCAAGACTTTCAGGTAAGAATGGCTTCGGGTTTTTTAAATACTATTGTTTACGCTGTAAAGTGGCGGACGGCTCTACCGTCACCCGTTCGCCACTCGTCCTGATTACGTCATCCGCGTCCGCCACCCCGTCCTCCTCCTATTTAACCAGCCCGGCCTCCTCCTAAACCCTAAAACCGGTGGCTTTCGCGCAGGACGTCGTCAGGCTGGCGAAATTTCGTGCCGCCGCCCTACACGCCGCCGCCCTGCTCGCCGCCGCCCTACACGCCCCCAGATCTGCCGTCCCCAGATCCTAGGACCTCGCCGCCGCCCTCCTCACGGAGCTCGTGCGCCGAGCTCAACTTCTCGGACCTCGCCGCGGCGCCGAGCTCGTCGAGCCGTCCCCGAGCTCGGCTTCCCGGACCTCGCCGCTGCTCTCCTCGCGGACCTCGCCGCAGCGCCGAGCTCATCGAGCCGTCCCTGAGCTCTCCTTCCCTGAGCCGCCAGTCCCTGAATCGCCGTCCCCGTGCCGCCGTCCGTGAGCTGCCGTGCCGCTGTCCTCTACCTCCAGGTCAAGGAATCCCTGCTCCAGGTGTGCCCCTCTTCCCCTAGATGTGTTCTTGCTGCTTCTGTTAGGTGCGCCCCTCTTCCCCTACATTTTTGTTAACTGTGATACAAATGGAATTGATGAAGCTCTGAATTTTGCCTGAATCTTAGCTCTGAATTTTGCAAATGGAATTGACTGTGATGCAAACTGAGGGATCCGTCAAATGGAATTGCCCTATATTTTTGTTAACTGTGATGCAAATGGAATTGATGCAAATGGAACTGATACTTAGCTCTGAATTTTGCCTGAATCTTGCCCTCGGCTCCAGATGTGTTCTTCCTATTAGTGGTCATGTGTTTTTGCAGTTAGTGATGCTCCTGCTCATGTGTTTGTGCTGCTCTGAATGTGATAGTGCTGCTGCTCTGAATGTGCTAGTGCTGATGCTATTTACTGAATAAATGATGCTCCGAATGTGCTAGTGCTGCTGCTCTGAATGTGCTGGTGCTGCTGCTATTTACTGAATAAATGCTGCTATCATCATAATTTTTTCTCTACTGCTGCTCTGAATGTTGAATATTCTATCTGTTATGTTGAGAC
>RWGY01000031.1:1581443-1649302 GCA_007726485.1 Eragrostis curvula | reverse complement strand
TAAGCGAAGTGGGATTCAAGTGGTGCAACTCAATCTTGAAGTGATTAAGAAGCCCCCGGAGGAACCAATGTGGAGGCGTCCCCAACCCGCGCTTGTGGAGGCCGCCCGCCACCGGCTTCTCCAATTCCTCCTCCGTCGCTGACGAGGCGGACCACGTATCAAGCACCATGGCGGATAGGCCCAGACTCCGCAAACAATGGGACGGGGAGCGGAAGATGACGGCGCAGAAGGAGCGTGGCGACTTACGGCGGAGCGGAAAGCAATCTACGAGAGATTCGCGGCGGATTGGAACTGAGGGCGCAACTATAGCGCGAAGAACAGGGGAAAATCGTGAGTGCAGGAAGGCGCAAAGCCAGGTACGGCTGTTCTCATTTATAGCCCCAGAACTGCCGCGGCATCCCACGACCCATCGCGTCTCTTCAAATTCCCGCCTCGTGCGCCGTGTTTGTTGTCCTCTCTCCCTTCTACCTTCTCGCAGAAGCCAGGGCAACCCACGCATCGCCGAATCGGCGCCCCAAGATTCGCGCCCATCGAACGGCCACGGTAGCGTCCCTTCGGCTCCATGATACGTAGCGGGCCTAACTGGTCAGGAAAGCCAGATACGGCCCACAGGTAGAGTTGGCTACGGGTTGAAAACGCCCCGACGACCCATTTCCAGCCCAAGAGTGCGAAGACTGGCCCTCCAAGAGGGTTCGACAGTCGCTCTGGGCAACACTAGAGTGAGGGGCGACCAAAGAGGGGTCCCAGCGGCCAGTACCCAGACACGCGGAGCGTCACGGGCCTCTGTCGGTTGCGTTCGAGTCCTGATGGAGAGTCGGACCAAGGTTTTCCTATCGAGGGAAGGCTACGAAGCCCCCGAGACCGATCGAAAGGACTCGGGAACTAGTTGGACTGACCCACGGATCATATGAAGTCGACCCCAGCTGGTCTCAATTGGATCCCCGCTAAGGGCAAGCCAGGGCTTCACTCGAACTCACCTGCTAGCAACTCGACCGGACACCCGCCGTCGAACCATCGAGGAACGGACGGGACGGCTCAGCACCCCTATCACAACGCAGTGATACGGGGGAAGATAATCAAAAGACGAAACGACCCTCTGCAAGATCCCGTAACGAACGGGGACTCGGGGGCTCGCATTCGCAAGTCGGGCCAACAGCGTGGCCTCGGATAGTAAAGAGGGAACCTTTCTTATTTCATGAAACACGCAAAAATGCGAACAACCCCCAAAACACCTAATAGTGATTGAGGGGAAAGATCTCCTTTACAAAATACAAACGAATTTGTCCTCGGGAGCACGCGCCACGGAGACCACAACCAGCTCGCGCAAGTCGAAGAGCCGGACCCTTCCGCGGCTCACAGACGGCCCGCCGTCCCAAGGACGGAGCCGACCCCGCGACAGTCGCCTCGGGTGCGATTCCCGATCTGGCCCTCGTTCTTCCACTATATGGAGGAACAAGGGCTCGGGTTGCACAGGACTCGACCTCGAGGGTGACCAGAGCGGGCGCCGCTCCTAGCAGCCTCGGGTGCGACTCCAGGTCTGGCTTACCTCGCCTCTCATGAGGATAGGACGACAGGCCGGGGAAGGTTTGCCTCGACGGCGAGCAATCCCACCGCCGCCCGCATCACCCGAGGCATCACCCACGGCTCCGGGAGAGATGCGGATTGAGGGCTCGACCCCGAGGAACAGCATCACATGAGGGATAGCGTCGAACAAGGCAAGCGCCCCGTGAAGAGCCAAACGAGGACGAACCTCGCCTCCATCTGAAATGGAGGTCGTGGGGCGAGCCATGGACGAGAGAACGCGTTCTCCAAAGCGGCCCGCCCGAAGCAGGCGCCGTAAACTCACCACTCGGCCATCAGCCATGACGAGGCACGGTGAGAGCAAGCGTGGGAAACCGCCCCATTTATAGGAAAGCCGCGAGGATGGCTGGGAATGGAGAGAGCGTAAAAAGGCGCGAAGGCTTGGAACAAGGATCACGGGCTGCGAAAGCCTGTCAAGATTCCCGGACCCTTGCAGGCCCTCCTAAAAGAAGACAAAGGCGCGAAGCCTCTCGCAGCAAAACATAACCCTCGTGACCGATTCCTCGTCGAGACATTGACGCATTTGCCTGGACAGACGCAAGTAAAAAACGCCCGACTTAAAGCCTGAATGCGAGTAAACAACTCCCATCCAGGCTCGGGGGGCTACAACCGGCGGGTGCACTCGCGCGCACCCACCGGATACCTGCTCGGCGGCCGGGCCAAGGAGGAAATCATCGGAGGTGAGGGGGAGCCCCGCGCACAACGCCAAGCGTTCTGCACAGGACTCGGGGGCTACTGTCGGGTACCCAAAACCAGGTACCCGCGATTACACACATAACCCCGCAATCACGCCCAAATGACTAAGGACTGGGCCAAAGGCCGTGGTTGTCTCCGCAGACACCCAGGACGAAGCCCAGCCCACGATGCGTGACGCGGCCCGCAGCCGGAGAGGCCGCACGGGCAAAGAAAGGCCCGACTCCTCGACCGAACTCCCGACCCCCGGGGTCGGGGAAAAACTCCGCCTCGGCTGACCCCGGGCGCCCAACCCCGGCCTCCGACCAAAGGGTCGGACTGCCGAAGTCGGAGCTTGGCCGATGGAGCGCATTAAATTGCCGCAAGTGGGCGTCCCTCGGCACTGTCTGAAGACGTGAACCGCAAGCCCCCGCATGTCCCGCAGGGACGGTTGATAGCGGTCAAGCCGCCTCGCCACGCGGTAACAGTGCGGGCCGCATATGAACAGGGTCACACAGTGCTCAAACAGGATATGGACATCCCCGCCGCAATAGAGCTGTAGCAGCCGTCGCCGCCCACGCCCGGAGGAGATGGCGTTGAGACGGACGCGCCCTTCCCTGCAGGGCCCCCACCAACATCGAGCTATTTTTACCAATTCCCTTTCGTTCTTTTTCTTCTTTCCTCCATCCTTGTACAATCAACTTTCCCTAGACAGATAAAAGGGAGAGCTTGACTCGCGGCTGGGGGACCGCATCCTCACTTTCTTATTCTGCACACTCAATCGCTTCGGCCTTGCGACGCACGCAAGGACGAACTCCACAACACTAGAGACTTGGGAGCTTCCCCTCTCTCGAAGAGCTTGTAACCCCTACTACGAGCACACGAACCGAACCAACTCACTGGACGTAAGGCTTTGATCGCCCGAACCAGTATAACCACTTGTGTCTTCCTCATTCCTTTCATCAACCGTAGCGTGTAGTCTAAATTCACTCGTCGGCCAGATTTCTCAACGCCGACAAGTCCCTTCCCTGGTTCGGCTTACTAGGTGCTGGTGTCTGATGGTGCGTACCTCGTCGAGCTGTAATAGGATATGATAGCTCTGTTTCGAGGCTTATTTTTTCTGTTCAGTTTTCATTTTAGTCGTTGCTTTTCCTTTATGAACTGAATTGGTTCTGAACCTGTTACCTGGAGGAGGAGGCCAGGAAGAACACCGCAATAAGCCCCGGTTTCCCAATGTTTTTTCTTATTCTGTGTGCATACGTAAATGCAGTACATTCTAGGAGCTGGATTGATTTGTACTTTCAGTCCCAGACGGTAAGCCTGCAATTTTTATGTGAAAAAAAATATAACTCAAACATACATGCCTACATGCCGAAGCTGTACTAGTTCAGATGCGATTGTTAGGTACCTGAAGAACTAGAATCATTTGTTGTGTTTCTTTGAAAGAAGTGAACAGCACTTGTCTGATATCAGAAAGATGATTAGATAGCTCGCATTGTTAGTGGTAAGTCTCTGAATATTAGTGGTGTGTGTCAGTGTTCATATTTCATTTTTCGAATGGTAATTCTTCATGCAGACAGGCATGTGTTGATAAACTGATAACTGCAGCTTTGTAGATGATGCCCTACTATTCTACAATAAATCTTCTAGACATGTATACTTGTAGACAGCTTTGTAGATGATGTCCTACTATTCTACTTTGCAGCTCTGAATATTCTTCTAGACATGTCTACTATAAATCTGTAAGATGCTAGCAGAATTTCCGTAGTTTTTTTATGCTAACTTCTCGTATGCTGCCTACTAATTCTTCAGATCTTTGAAGATAAGGGTTCAATACTAACTGCACAAGGTGAATCTAAAATGGTTTTTATCTGATCTTTGCTGCTTTTGTGCTACGGCAACTGCAAGAGGTGTTCTTTAGCTTAATTCATACAAAGGTGTGCAAGTATGGAGTGATCCTGAGTGCAGCAAGCAAGGAGGAAGATGAGAGACTGAGCACGACACTACAAGCCTTCTGTTACTAGCTAGTTTTAGTACTAGATTCGTTGAATTGCCATGGTGTATATTATTGTGAGTTGTGCTGTGATACTGGATAAAACCTATTGTGTACATTGACATTATGTAATGGGTTGAAATGAGAATAATGGGTTCATATTTTAGGCTTGTTCTGATATCAAGAATGCAATTGTATACATGGTCTGTGTGATCTTGGCATGAAGCATGATTGATTATACAAACAGGGCATAGTTTGAATGTGACGATTTAATTATGTACAATTCATTTTGTCACAAAAGTATGGGCTGTGCCTGGGCTTGGGCCATTTGTGACGAGAAAGAAACATCACGAATGGGTTGTGATTCGTGACGAAAATTAAGAAACGTCACCCGAATTAATCTATGACGCAAGATACATGACGGACCATGTTTTCGTCATGGATGCCATTTTGTGACGGTTTTTTCCTCGATCTGTGATGATTTTCAAACGTCATGGACCACCAGATTTCTTGTAGTGAACGATGGCAAAGAGGAGGCTGAGCACAGGCACAACAGCAGCAACGATGCATCGATACCTGTTCCTGTACGTAGTACACCCTGCGGATCTAGGCTGCCAGCTCCTGGTACTGCTCCTCCAGCTCCGGATTTGGAGCTCCACGATGGCCTCCAGCGTCCGGCGCGGCAGCGGCTCGAGCAGGCTCTCGAAAAAACTCTTGACGGTGCACCGGTCATTCATGGTGCTGAACTGGACAGAATGTCAGGATCCCCCTGGACCGCAGCTTCTGGACGTCCCGCTCGGTGTGGATGAGCGAGCCGATGATTGCGAGGTAGGAGCTCACGCTGCTGCGCCCGCACAACCATGTTGATGAGTACGAGCCGCTCGAAACACCGCTGCCATGGCGGCAGGCTACAACCCGCACGTCGCTGACGTGGCTCATGCCGCTGCCGGCCTCCGCGAGCTCCACGGCCTACGTGAAGTGCAGAAACGGGGACGGGCCGGCCGTAGTTCCATGAATGCGTGCAGGACCGACCAAGGGATCTGGGTCTCGAACATCAGGATGTCCTCTATGATCCACGCATCCACGAGAACAGCTCGAGGTCGTCGGGTACATAATCACCGGTGAGGATCACCATGACGGTGAGTGGGAACACTACGGGAAACCGGTTATTTGCCAGCGGCAGTGGCTCTCTCGGCAAACCAGGGCTGACGGCCGTTTGGGCCGTCAGCCTACCTTTTTTTTGCCGAGGGTTAAACAGGCTCTCGGCAAAAGGTTTGCCGAGTGCCCGACATTTGGCTCTCGGCATCTTTGCCGACTGGAATTTTCCGAGAGTGGTTTGCTGAGTGTTAAGGGGTTTTGCCGAGTGTGTCTTGCACTCGGCAAACCCCCTGTTTCCCGTAGTGGAAGCAGCCGTCGATGACCATCATGTCGGTGAAGTCGTTCTCGTGACCGAAAGTAATGAAATTCCAGAGAGTGCAAAAAGAAAGGATGATGATGTAACATCCCTTTTTTGTAATTCCAAAATCATGTATGAAATTTTCATCGAATAAAAATCATATGGTCATTGTCTCTAAATCCGGAGGTTTTGATGTTACCGTTATTTACTCTATGTCGACCATATTCAATTTCTAAAGTTAGTCCAGAAATTTAAATTCACAGTCAAGGGAATGCTACAAAAGTTCAATACAACTTCAACCACCAATATCTGCATCAAGATAGCCTAAGCATGATGAATTCAAAACAATTTATCAAACGGGGGGAGGAAGAGAGTGTAACGTGCCACGCCCAAATACGGCTCATGCCCGCGCACACGCTGCGCGAACCTACCTACATAGTAACTCTCTTACGTTTTCGTCCTCGCTTCGCTTAAAAAGATTAATCCGGAGTTACTATGTTTTGAGTTACTAGCTATTTAAGTTGGTTGTTCTCACCCTAGACTACCAATATGGTACTAAAGTTGTGCTTGTGCTGCACACCAAGCACCATGGAAGTTGGGCCAAGCCCAGCAGGCACACGGGCCTCATCGAGAGAGAGAGAGAGAGAGAGAGGGAGAGAGGCATACCCATTGAGCCGGTGATTCATTTTCATAGCATATATGGAGCTGTGTTCAAGCATATGTATGTAGATTAAACTTACTCCAGTTTACTTGAGATATGCATATTGCATAGCAATGCAGCCTTCACATTTTCTATCCATTCAGTTCAGTTCAAATTGCATATGTGAAATATTATGTTGGTCAAAATCATTTAATATTCTTGGAAAATGCAAAAAAAAAAAAAGTTGAATAGTAAACACTAACTACGGGTTATGCTTGTTGAAAAGAAACAACTTATGTAGATCTTCCTAACAAGTGATAACTTTATTTGCACAGAAACATGTACCCTTCTAAATTAAAACTATCTGCACTTTACTGATACGACGAAAATGCTTAGTTTCCCGTGGGTAAGTAGTTTCTCAAACAAAGGTAATGTGCTCTGCTTAATGATAGCTACAGTTGTTGGGATGCCATAGTGAACCATCTTAAATTTCTCAGAATCCTTAGCTTCCGCCTTCCTCCTGTCTATATGTCAAGGACCTCAACCCCGCTTGTCTATAAACAAACAGCTTGTATGATGTGCATTAGTTCTAATGCGAGAGCCTCAACTGTTGAGCACATTTGTGTCGATGCAACACGATACAAAATGGTGTTCACTTTTATTTCAACATTCATATTTTGTTCCTAAATGTAAATTAGTTTAGTACGTGGTATTCTAAAAAAAATATTGACCTACTGCACATTAATATAATCAATATCTTCACTATGCATATTGCATTTTTTTGGTACAAAATTTATGATTATGGAATTTGAGAGTAGAAATTCAGATTCACAATTACAATATCAACTTAGTTTTTCTACTAACCAAGATATGAAAATACTATTAGTTTGAAATAGGCCAGAAAGGGTAATCTTTTAATGAAAAATATCTTTTCTCTAGAAGCATCTTTAGAACTAAAACTTGTATGATAATCTATTACATTTTGCAGTTCTAGTGTTGTATTCTTAGAATAAATGTTGTAGACTGTGTGCCCAGCATAGCTTAATTGGCATGATGTATCAAAATTGTATGGTAAGAAAAGATTTGTTACAAATTAAATAACTGGATGAACATAGTATATTAATAGCTTGTAAAATTTTGCCACCACGTGCATTATGTTATCCGTCAATGGCAAGTTGGCAACTACACCGATTATGTTTCTTTACGAGCGATTTAGTTGCTGAAGAGTGATATATTGTTGGACAGAATTATATGTCAAAGCCACCGCTATTCAATAAACAAGTCGGCATGGCAAGATACCCGGACCATGGACCACGTATATAGTTTGCTTGTGGAGCAGTTTTTGTCCGTTTTCTGAATGAGGCTGAGGACTTTATATAAGGGACGTGATGGTGAGAGTTGTTGTTTGGTTGTTCGTCACTACGAACTACTGTTGCTAACTACAAATAGAGAGGTGACCTTCAGCTGATCACTGTCGTACAACCTTTTTTTATGTGTGGTGATCCTTGTGCGCGCGCCTTGCTCAGCTCGTCAGACGTCTATGGTTTTGACGGCGGTGGAGCAGTCGCAGGAGCACGTGACGCCACCGATCGATGCTGAAGCTGGCAAAGCTGTTTCACACTCGGTGTTTCCACATCACCTTCGTCAACAACCAAGTACAAGCACCGCAGTTTGTTGCACTCTCACCACGCCGCGGCGCAAACGTAGAATATTAGAATGGGCAGCAATTTATTTAATAAACCGCGCCAGCAAGGATTCAAACTCGGGACCTCTGGCTCCAACACTATATTGAGTTGCATGCACCAACCAACTCAACCAAAAACTTAACTTACAGAAAAGGTGGATAATTCGCTTATACTCCAACATTCTATTTCGCCTCCATGCCGGACGAGCTCACCTACTCGCGTTCCTCGCTGGGCTCAACAACGACCCGGCCAGTGCGTCGCCAGTCACCTACCTCGTCATCGACAGCATGATGCCATTCGCCTACGACGCCTCGAGGGTGATCAGCATGCCGTTTGCCACATTCTGGACAGACAGCGTGTGCGAGTTACGGGCCATCAGCACTACAGCAAGCTCATCGACTGGAGCTTTGTCCCGTTGAAGGACGAGGCGCAGGTCACGGATGGCGCCCTACCTTCAACGGGACGAGGCCGTGGGCGTGTTCCTAACTCAATCCGGCCAGGTGGAACTCGACGCTCGAGAGCTTATGCGCTAGGTGCCGGTACTGACATGGCCCTTCTTCTTCTCGGAGAAACTGACAAGCGCACAGAGTGGGGCATCGGGATGGAGATTGGCGGGGAAGTGATGCGGATGCGCTGAGATGATCAGGGAGGTCATGAGTGGGGACAAGGGGAGGGAGATGCGCTGGCCTTGTGTTTTATAATTCAATGCACTACTTTATTTACACTTCCTCTGTCCACAAATATTAAGTTGTCCTAAGTAAATTTTTTTGAATTTTGACGAACAATATATATAAATATATGTTGTTTCAAACTAAGAGAGTTACATATTATGATAGTACATTTCATGATGAATCTAGTAAAATTATTTTTGTGTTCTCAATATTTATTGTTTCTTCTTAGTTAATACAGATATTTGTGTTGGGATAATATCTAAGTAATTCCTGTGATCCAGCGTCAGATGATTGGCCTTTTTGTGGATACAAGGCTGCTGGTGATCCGATAGATAGATATATGAAACTTCTATATTCATATGATATTGTGCTATCAAACATCTCAGAAGATAAACCAGCGTTACCTTCAGGTCCTTTTAGAAGATGATCCTGATGATTTCCTCAACGTCTACAATTCTGCTTTACTGTCCCGCCAAGGAGGAATAGGTTTGAAATTGTAGATCTACATGCTTCTAAGAAATGACTTACGGTTTTTGCAAGAGAGGGAGAGGTAGGGGAAGGGATACATAACTCACCGGATGAACTACTTTTTATCGATCTACAGAAGTACACTACAGACATTTTTTTTTTAGACCACTACGGACAAAATTGATGTATACCCAATAGATGAAATACCCAAAGATTTCTAGAAATCACATATTTATGGCAAATATTTCAAGTAAATAAATATCTTGAAATATCCGGACCATCTGAAGCCCAATATATATTTTTTGCATAGATTGTAGGGACATAATGTGGAGAGGATTTGGCGGCCTACTACTACTTGCAAGTATATATCTCATTATACTGAATCAAGAGTGTACAGTGTTAGGTGAGGGCTCGTCCCCATGCGCAGTGGCGTGTATATCTTCGCGACTTGAGGAGAGGCATTCCAGTAGTAATTTAGATAACATTCATATTTTATTCCTAAATGT
This sequence comes from Eragrostis curvula, assembly GCA_007726485.1. Classification (NCBI taxonomy): domain Eukaryota; kingdom Viridiplantae; phylum Streptophyta; class Magnoliopsida; order Poales; family Poaceae; genus Eragrostis; species Eragrostis curvula. Next base: position 1,639,690 of record RWGY01000031.1, on the reverse strand, counting down.
ATTAATCGATATATCAACAAAAATAGTAATTATTTTGACATTTTATTATGGTTCACTATGCATATTGAAAATTGTAGACAATTTCATGATATGGATAACCCGAGAGTTGAAATTCAGAACTATTTCACTATGCATACTGAAAATTGCAGACAATTTCATGATATGGATAACCCGAGAGTTGAAATTCAGAACTACAATTGCCTACTAATCAAGATATGAACATAACTATAAATCTCATATAGACTAGAATGATGGTTCTTTTTTAAAATATCTTTTCTCTAGAAACATCTTGAAAAGTACGCAAAATTTGCTACAACACATTGGAAAGGTGTGGTTTTCGTCACCGCACACTCCAACTTTTGTACTTAGCTATGGAGCACTCCAAAAGTGTATTTTCTTAGGTTTAGAACACTACAGAGAAAACATGGTGGAGTCGCCGAGCACTATGTAAGAATAGCAAAAACTAGACATTCTAACTCGCAGACTCGTATTTAAAACGCATCTCGGCGACACGGATTGATAAAACATGTCTCCGACGTATTTGTATAGCCTATATTAATTAATTAGCAGACTCGTTTGTACAAAACGCGTCTCCTACTACACGCGTTTGTATAGGATGTCTTGAACTCAAAGGATATCCAAGTAGAAGATGGAAACGTGGATCCTATCTTGGTGTAGTGGCAGCATGTGCACATAGGTGTAGCAGACAGGTGCGCATGAACTTATACGTCCAATAATGGTCGTATTTCTCATGGTGCTCGCGTCCCGCACACGTGAGCTTCGATCAGCAGGTGACATCTCAGGGCTTGGCGTGGTAGCGCGGCACCTGGACGTCTTCAGTGGCGTCTTCCGCAGCTTGCTTGCTACCGGTCTTGGCGACAACACCTCCTCCTGGGGCTCGATTGCGGCATCTCGACGTTGGCCACGGCAACACCTCGATGATGTCTTGGCGTTGCTCCTGGCGATGGCTCCGTGAGAAGCAACGGCGCCATCTTCTACTTGATTACGGTCGGTCTCGTAGAATGTAGAATTGCGACGATAGAGGTCTAGTAGAATGCAGGTCGCCATACGTCGGGTGTCGGCTCCCAGCCGGCGCCGCCAAGCGTGAGTACCTCGGGCCCGACGTGTCGTACTCCGCGCCGGCGTCGCCGGCGTCGTCGGTGTACGTGCCGACGGACGTCACAAAAGTCCACGACCTCGGCAGCGCGGCGAACTCCCGGGTGGCCGGTCGAGGATCGAAGAGTTCCCCGGAGGTGGTGGGGACGAGGACCTATACGTGTGATCTTGTTTCTTGCACCTTCTGTTCATATATATGTGCTTGTGTGATTCATGTTTTGTTGTACGTTCAGACTTTTTTGTCAAGGCTTCGCCCTACCTAAATTGTTTTTGCTGGATCCAACTCTGGTCATGGCTGTCCAATAGTGGTCACGTGTAGTTCAACGTTGGAAGAATGGCATGCTGACGGGGATTAGTGACGTTGGAAGAATGTCACGCGCAGTTCAACATTCCTTTTACCTGAATGTAATATTCTAGCCTATGGCTAAGCAACGGAAGCTCCGGTTGATCTAAACAAAACAAGAAAGTGGTCTTTATTCTAGTTGAGGTATGGAACATAACTCATCAGAGTTCCGAAATACGCATCGGTGGCTGTATTGTTCAACACATGAATCCCCATTTATTACAAGTCATGTATGGATACAGGTATAACATAGTGGTATAGATATTCCGGAAGCACAAATCTATACGCTTCCCAACACGTATAATAGCGCATGATGCATGGTATGCCATGCGACGCGACACAACAACAACAGGTAGGGGACTGGAGTAGATCACATTTCGACGATCACCGCGGTGGCGAGATCGCCATTACGTACACATGTGAATAGCATCACACGGCTCGCTTGACGGCCTTGCTGTAGCCGGTCTGCAGATCCCAGTACCGGCTCCAGAGCATGATTCCACCATAGTTCTTTGACCGCTGCACGATGGGCAGCACCTTGGATGTCAGCGTCGCCGGCTTCACGTACCCGCTACCGGCGGCGCGTGGAGCGGCCGGCAGCCCCAGGTACACAGAGCTCTTGGGAAGGCTGCTGGTCCATTTTTTCCATGCGCGGGTGAACCCTGCCACGTTGCCAGCCCGGTAGCTGCAGACGGGGTTGTTGTAGAACTGGACGTGCACCCGGTCGAAGAGCCCGGTCCGGAGCGCCTCTCCGAGCATCCGGTCCGGGAATGGGCATTGCGGCGCTGCCGTGATCCACACCTTCCTCTTCCCCTTCTTGCTGTAATCCTTGAGGTACCTGGCAAGGTCGTCGTAGTGCTTGTTGCTCCCGAGCTCAATGTCGAAGTCGATGCCATCCAGCACGGCGTTGCCGAACGGCCTGGACTTGGAGCGGCCGCCAAGGTACAGATCCCAGAGGTGGTCGGCTACGGCCTTGGCGTCGGCCTTGGAAGCGAGGGAGTACTTGCCGATGCCGCCACCGATGGCGAGAAGGACGAGGATGTTCTTGGACTGGCAATACTTGACGTCAGGACCGACGGCGCTCCATGAGTGGCCGGCGAGGTTGAGCTTGTACTTGCCGCCGCCAAAGTTGGTGAGGAAAGAGATGATGACGGTGGAGTAGAGGTTGCTCTCGCAGGCCTTGCGAAGGCTCCCCTCGCTAGCCGTCTGCCCCCAGTACACGGTGATACGGCCGGTCTTGCCAGCCGCTACCACGGTTCCGGACGATGAAAGGAGCACACAGAAGGTGACGGCCAAGGCTAGAAGCGTTGCCATCTTACCCATGGCCATTGAATATGCTATAGCTTGTGTACCTTCGCTATTGTTCGAGTGTTGGTGGATGCATGGCTTTCGTCCTGCGAGCGGATGCTTTTATAGGAGCCGGAGGGTTTGATCGATGTCGCCAATCGAAGCGATCAGAGTATGACTTGTCCTGGTCTTAAGCTTGGAATCGTACGATGATTTCAGTGGGATATCAGTGATAAGTTTAATTATCTTTGGGTCAATGAGACGTGGCACTTCGGGCATTGCAATATCCTTTATCAATGGACTTGTTTGTAGCACAAGCTAGTTCCTGACGTGTTATATTCAGCAAAATACTGCTAAGTCCTAATCCTTTGCCCCATGTTGAAGGCGCATTGATTGAGGGCATGTTTGACATACATATGGGTATGCGACCTAGTATGTAAGATTAGTACGTGCATTATGCAACAATAATCCGATCTGGCTGCATTCAAAAGTGTGCATTTGAAGCATGTACTTTAGTCGGGAGCCATTGACTCGACGCGTGGCCCGGTGTTTACGAGCAGGTCAACTTCTAGCCAGCTGGCCTCAGAGATGACGACAAGACTGGCTGACCCAAAAACAGGCGCTAGCTTGGATCTTGAAGTTGTATCCTCATCAGCTAGATGATCATGGTCCGGCCTCGTCCACAGCCGTGGCAGAACTCGGCGTACTAGCCCTTGGAATGAAAAAGTACTGGATTTTGAATTGCCTCTGTATATGACAAAGCATTCACTGTTGTTAACTGATATAATATTTAAGTTTCAATCTTATTCTTCTTTTTACTGATAATTAAATGCATTGACCATAAACTATAAAAAAAATATCATGTAATTATTGTACAAATCTGACGTTTTGTTTTTTTTTTCATTAAGATTGCTGGATGGTTGAGTTTGAAGCACGACAGGTTTGGGTATCAACTGAATTGAGAAGGTATGAGAGAGAACGGAGAGAAGATAAGGATTAGAGGGAGCTCTCCCGTGCACCAATGGCTGGAGCCCAAAAAGGGACAGCCTAGATTAATACATAATTAGTTAATTATTATAAGTATAATCAATATTATACCGCACATAGGGGAAATATTTTGGTAATGGAAAAATTCAGAGGTCATTGGGCGAACACGATGCATTTGAAATTTTCAAAATTTTGACCAATAAAATTTGAGTTTTTTATATGAAAATGACATGGATATAGTACCGTGGCATAAGAAATCGCATCTGCAACCAAGCAATTAAAAAGAATGGGAGAGAATACTAATGTTAATAGTCGTTTACTGTTTCCTTTGCTTATGGAGGGCAAGAATTTAATGAAATTCAACATTGTTGTATTCTTCGGGATTAGGATGTATTCTCTCAAGCTGTTCGAAACAAGACTTGGGATCAAAGCCATGTTCTTTGTTAAATTATATCACCTGACAAGCTTAGTGCACTTAAGATGCCATATGACCAGATACATGCGTGTCCGAAAGGATGCGTCTTATTCAGGAAAGAGCATGCGGAAGCAAAATACTGTCCAAAGTGTGGATCCTCTAGATTCATAGAGGTAGAAGCTGGTGATGGTGGTGATGGACAAAAGAGGCAGCTCACCGGTCCCCATGAAGATCCTAAGGTACCTTCCGTTCTTACCGAGGATCCAACTGCTTTACATGACCGAGGAATCTGCGAAACAGATGATATGGCACAAACATAGAGTTCGATACAAACCCGATAAGCTTGTACATCCATCCGATGGTGAAGCATGGAAACGTTTTGATGACATTCATGACATCAAAGCTCTAGAGGCTTGTATACGTGTGGCCCTGGCAACAGATGGGTTGTTAATCTATCACTAGGTTGTAGCTTCTTCTGCAGGAACAACGTCACATATTTGACAGAAGCGTGGTTCATATATAGTGGATTGTCAGAGACCTGCATGATGACCCAACATGAATACATGAATTAGAATGATGGAGAAATCGCTTCCCACCGTAGCCTGTGAATTAGTTATCACAGGCAGATACAGTAATACAGACAAAAGGAACCAGATATACTGCACCCGAAGACATAAAAGGAAGCTGCATGCTCTGTTTGTTCATAATTTCATGCGGAGCGCTGAAGCTGGTAATTAGTTTATTATTACCACCTTTTTGAAACTAAGCTTTATTGTCATATCTACAACAACGGGCTTTGAACTAAAATGAGGAACAAGCACACATTGAAATCTACACAATACTGGATCCAGAATAAAAGGATTTATTTTGTGAAGTACAATATGTACGTGTAGACAACTGTGCGCAAATAGCATGTTTAGAAAAAAAGCAACGCCCACTTATTTGCAACATCACATACGCATGCCATAAACTTTATTTTTGTTTATATAGATGCTCTTATTTATTCGTGCATGCAATGTCATCATCTTAACAACTGGACAAGAAGATTCGTAACTAGCGGTACTTTGAGAGTAACACTATAGATACGACCACATTGGTCCGACAGGCTGCTGACCAGAGCATCTGACGGCCAAGCAGTGAAGCACGAAGATTGCAGCAATGCAAAGATACGAAGATCATTCCAGTCGGAAGAGAGTCGGTCCATTTGAGTCGGATCTACGTACAGCATTTTCCTTTGACATACGGTATATGTTAAAGTTTGTTGACCTGTGCATATTCACGCTAATCCATGCGTTATATGTGCTTGCCTAAAGTATTATCATGGGTTATTTATTTATTTATTTACGCTAATCCATCGAATGGGGCCGTTCCTCCATGCGCCAGCAAACATCCGCGCGCGTTGGAGAAGCGGTGAGGGGAGTGGCTGCATGGCGCCACATTGAGCTTGCCCCCGAGGGCTATGTGGTGTTGGAAACCGGCCTACGGCACGGCACGCCGTGGGACAACCTGAGCCCTGTCCGGCCGCCTCCTGGAGCGGCAGCCGACGCCGGCATCAGGTACAGTACTGTGGGTGGAGCCTAGTAGCGTAGCCAAGCAGCGGTCATCCGCATCACGCGGTGAAGGTGGACCCGGTGACGGTGTGATCGGCTCGCGCTCAGCTGGCTCATCCGAGTACGTCACGGATCGGTCCGACGGCCGCAGCGGCGTGGGCTCCGATCCTACGTCGCCATCCGCGCCGGCCAAGTTGACCGTGCAAGGGGCATTCTGTTCAGCACCATGCACGAGCGGCCGCCGCGCGCTGTCGAGTTCTTCGATCGAGGGCGTGGCCTGCTCGACGCGCCGCGAGCTGTACGTACCTCCGGACGCTGGAAGGCTATATCGTGCTCGTGCAGCTCCGGAGCACCAGGAGCCGACTCCATGCATGGGGTAAGAAGAGAACAGGAGGATCACCCATCCTCGCCGTGTTGGCGAGATTTGGGGCTTTAGTGGCAGCGAACCCACCGTCTCCACTCCCCAGTGTTCCCCCACGCCACGCTGCGGGGAACAACAAAACAGTAGCGGCTATATTAGTAGGCAATTAACTATTGTTTGTAATTAAGCAGAGTACCTTTGTAAACTGAATTGCATTTGAGAAAACATGATTTACTGAGGCAAAAGAAAACAGAGTACGTTTGATGAATACATCTAGTGGTGACAATATTTATGATTGCCAAATGTAAGTTGCATACTGTGATGATCAGTGACTCAATTATGTGTGCGTTCAGGTAGGGACAGCCCCTTGTCACATTGCGAACAGCTGAAGAGATGAATGCCTCAAAATAGTCACAAGGCAAAATAGCCGGCACCTCCAACTGATCCATCTAAAAGGTAATCTATATGGATCTTTCAATAGCAGATACAGAAGTGGAGGCCAGGGTTTTGTGAAATTTGCCCCCAGAATGTTTCATTCCATCCAACAAGTGCTGAACTATTTTTCATCTGCATCAACATACAAGGAAAAAAAATACAACAACATCTACAAAGCTATTACACTAGTAGCCCTCACATTGTCCTAATGAAATACTATTTTGTGCCATAAATCCTAACACTTTTGCATGCCCCAATCTCTTTGAAATTTGAAGAATATGATGCAACTAACGAATTATAAAACAAACAAGCAAATTAGAAAAAAATTCCATGCATGGCGGTACACCATTAGTTCGCACCGAAGGTTCACTGGATGCTACGTCGACCAGTTGATGGCGGGGTCCACGGTGCCAAAAAGGTCCGGCAAAATGCGCACCCACTAATTCTTGGAGGTGGTTGGAGTCACCTGAGTCTGCATGCTCCTCCCCGTGCATTTATGGGCTGCGTACTTCCGTTCTTAGACGCCTTGAGGAGAGAAACGGACATCAAGGAGACGGAGGTAGTGGTCTAGCCTTGGCCAACTAATACATTGGTGTGGATTCAATTCAATATAAAATAGTGTACATTTTCATCAACATTCATATTTTGTTCCCAAATATATATCAATCTAATGTATATGGTATTCCAACAAATATAAAATAGTGTACATTTTCATCAGCATTCATATTTTGTTCCCAAATATATATCAACCTACTACGACATTTATTATGATCCATATGTTCACAATACATATTACAAATTATTTATATCAATTGAATAATTTGTGGTACTAGAGAGTACAAAATTCAGAAGCACAATAACAATATCAATTTTGTTATTTTATTAAGCAAGATATATGAAAATAACCATTACTCTAAAATAGGCCAGTAAAGTAATTTGTAACAAAATATCTTTACTCTAGAAACATCCTTCGAATTATGATTCATATGATGTCCTGTTACCTCCTGCAATAGTGGTGTTTTTTTTTTCTTAGAATCAATGTTGTAGAACGTGTGCCCAACACTACTTAATTAATTAACATGATGTATCATATTTGTATGGCAAGATTGATATTTTGTTTTTCAGGAGTACTTCGATGCTTTCCATAAAAAAAGTTAGCGTGAACCTCAAAGCAATTTCCGTTAACTTTTCTAGAAAGAGCAACTTCCGTTAACATTTTTAGAAACAGCAACTTCCTTTAAGAAATCATGTTTGCACTAATGTCCAAACTAAGCATTGTTGTGTTCTTGGGTAAAGTTATGAGTCAACTCAATATGATAGATAACTAAACTTTCAAGCTCTAAGGAAGATAATCCACTGAGCAGCACCTGGGTTACAATTAACTCTTAGAGATGGGAGAGTGAGACGATGGTTTTTGAAGTGGTAAAAAGTCCATCACCCGGTCCAAATACAAACAGAAGATCAAACCACTCACACTCTCACACACATAACCAAGAACATCTTGTTGGCGCAATGGCAGACGGCTATGGGTGCCTTACAAGAACGTCTTATATATTGGAACCCGCAAGGAGGAGTCATTGTGAGGCTGGGAGTGGCTGCATCGCACCGCATTGAACTTTCGGATGCAACCGAGGCTGAAGTTGTCATCGGGATTCGGGAGTCGGCTCCATCCTGAGTGGCTGAGAGCCTAAGAACATCTCATCCTTCAGATTTGCTGCCTGTTTGGGTTGTGCTTGGTGGCACCAAGCGCATGTTTGGATTGTGCCCTCGTAGGCCCGTCGCCTGAAGCATACATCACAACCTCTGGCGCCTGAAATCGAATGCCTGACTGTGATGCCTGGCGCAGGCAGATTGGTTAGGGCATCAACCATACAGGCCTCTAGTGCACAAACATCTGTCTTTGGCTCTTAATCTGCTCAACGGCGTTCGGATAGGTGGAGTGGTTACTTCACAAAGTGAGCTAACCAACGTCTACAAATTAAAGTTGTAAGGAATAGAACATATATACACTACGGGAAACCCATTATTTGCCGAGTGCCAGGGGCACTCGGCAAAGCCCGTATTACGCTCGGCAAAGAGTTTGCCGAGTGTAGCACTCGGCAAAGACCGGACGGCAAACAGCTCTCGGCAAAGGCGGGTTTGCCGAGTGCTTTTTGTCGGGCACTCGGCAAAGATTTTGCTGAGTGTCGAAAAGGCACTCGGCAAAATAAAGTAACGAGACGGTGGTAAACGGCCGTCAAGAGGGTTTGCCGAGTGCCCTGACGTGCACTCGGCAAACAAAAAAAATTTGCCGAGTGCCAGAGGCCAGGCACTCGGCAAACTTTCAATGTTTGCCGAGTGCCAGAGCCCAGGCACTCGGCAAATTTTGGTAAGTTTGCCGAGTGCCAGGCACTTGCACTCGGCAAACAATGGCATATGTGCCGAGTGCCTCAGTTTTGGCGCTCGGCAAAAATCTGAGGCACTCGGCAAAAAAAATCAACAGATTGCAATAAAATGTTTAAAATCGCTGCAACCTGGACCAAAATCACACCAAATCATATATATATGCTCACCATCATCACATACACATATATATGATCACAAACACATAGAAATCACCACAAACACATAGAAATCACCACAAACACATAGAAATCCATCACAAACACATATTTGTCACCAAGTACACATAGAAATGTTTCAACTTGACATCCACAAGCACAACTAGTTGGTTCATGCAATTGAAGTACAAATACAACTACAAGCTACATCGGAGGAGGGCGAGGATAAGGAGGGAACGGTGACCAAGCATTGGGAGGGGAAACCGGCTGATTGTTGGATCCAGCGGATATATTATGCAAGAATAAGATATTACATGATTAACACAAGATTTCAGATAGAAGCATACAAGATGAAGCATTCGATATTATAATTGAAAGTTAGAAATGAAACTACAAGGATTTAGATAGACTCACCGGAGTGCCCTGACTCGGACTCGAAGTGCCGACAGGAGGAAGAGGTAATGGCGGCGGTTGCATCCCACCACTGTGCCACTGGTGAAACATCATCTGCATTTGCCGCTGCAGGTCCTCCTGCATCCTTGCGTGCTGTTCCTGCAGTCTCGCATCGTACCTCGCCTGCTGTTCCAGCAGCTGTGCCTGGTACTTCGCCTCCTGTGCCTGTAGCTTCGCCTCCATCTCCTTCCGTAGCTGGGCCTACAATATGTCATCCTAATGTTACAATACAAAGCAAACATATGTCAAACTCAACGAAACAATGAATAGAACAGAAATAACCTGGGCTTGGTCAAACTGAATCTGTGCAGCGCTTGGCCGTGGGCGTATGGGCGGGGCTGAGGATGAGCTCCTTGCTCGGATCTCAGAGAGGGTGGAAGGTATCACATGCTCATTGGCAGAATGTGACCTTTCGGAAGCAGGCTGGCAACAACTGTCAACATAACATCGAACGCGTTTCGACTCAAGCTAAACTGGGACTTCACGGCCATTAGACGTGCAATGGCATCCAGTTTTGAAACCCTGGTATGCCCGTGAAGAGGTTTCTGTGACGCTTCAAACATGTCATAGAAGCGCTTTGCGGACTCCCCTGGCTCCTCCTCCCCCCTAGGTTGTTCATGGAACTGGGCTTCCTGATAGTCCTGTAACATGTCCTCCACCCCGCCATCAGCATCACAATCATCGACGCGCTGTCTCACGACCTCCTCCCTCAATCTATGGGCTTCACCATGGTAGACCCACCGAGTATAGCCTGGCGTAAATCCATAGTTACCAAGATGCAAACCCATCTCCTCCTCTGTCTGCTCCCTTGTGTTGCCGCAACGGCTGCAGGGACACCAAGTCTTTCCACCTTTACTGACATTGGCAAATGCTTGTTTCAAGAAAGCAAGGGTCTTGTCAACCCATTCACTTGTTTCAGAACCCTTCCTTGGACGGCCTGTGTACATCCACGCACGGTCATCCATCTTCTATCATATGATGGAGCAATTTCAAATTCATTGGTATCTACACGATGCCTACAATGTCTAATAGGTGAAGATAGGTCCTAATCCCACCCGACGATGCGTAGATGGGGCTAGTTTCCAAGGTCTACTCCGGTCCGAGACAGAATTTCGGCAGCACCTCCCCGCTGTTCTCCAAATACACGTCCTAGGAAGGAGATTGTGTATCCGGAGAACAACAGGGAGGCGCGGCCGAAACTCTATCTCAAACCGGAATAGACAATGGAAACTAGCCCCATCTACGCATCCTCGGGCTGTCCAAGAAACGTGGACAATTCGAATTAGATACGGTCATAGATATGCAACCCTCGGGCATATCTCCAACTGTATATATTTCGAACAGGAGACGCCTAAGTTACGCGTTACCTACAAACAGAAATGGAAAAAGGGCGGGGGGATCTTTTATGTCTCACCTTGCTATCCCGCAAAGTGACGAGTGGAAGACGGTGGAAAAGCCTCTCCTATCCTGCAAAGAACGAAACATAAAGCTGTCAATTCAAAATTTCGACAGCACCTCCCCTGTACGGTGAGGTTCCCAAAACCTGCAAGAAAACAACGGTGCGATGGCCGGCAACCACAATCTAATTGGCAACCACATCCGATTCCAACAACCTCATCACTTGGTCCAATTGAAACAACGGCATTTCCAATTTCGTCCAATTCAAACAACCACATCATGCATTTTACTTTGATTTCAATTTTGATTTCAATTTTACCAGCACCATGCATTTCTAAATTTTACTTTCAATCTAAACAAGCAAGCAGTAGCAGCCAGCCAGCCATCATGCGTGAGCACCACCACCATCACCATGTTTTTTTCTTTTCAAAATCACCACCATCACCATGTACCAGAGGGAGAAGGGAGGAGGAAAGGGTACCTGCAGATGGCGCCGAGGACAGAAAGGAGCAAGGCGAGGTCAGTGCGGCGCTCGGCGTCGAGCTTCAGGCCTGACACGGAGGGGAGGGAGGCGGGACGGAGTGGAAGGACGGGGCAGGCTCGTCGTCGGGGCACCTGGAGCCGAGGAGGGCGGGGCGAGGCCGGTGGTGCGGGCGGGTCGGCGTCGGGGCCGCGCCGCTGGCCGGCGTGCTCGTCGGCGTCGAGGCGTCGGAGGAGCCGGCTCCTCGGGGGCGCGGGCTCGGGGCCGCGCCGCTGGCCGGCGTGCTCGTCGGCGTCGGGGCGTGGGTGGCCGGGGCGAAGTCGAGGCTGGGGCGAGGTCGGGGCCACGCCGCGGGCCGGCAAGGTCAAGGCCGGGGGCGGGGTGCCGGCTCGGCGTCGGGGGAGCGGCCTCCTCGGGGGCACGGGCTCCTCGGCGTGTCGGGGAAGGGGAGGAGGGGCCGTGGAAGGGGCGGGGCGCCGGCGCGGTGGCGAAGACGGGACCGCCGGCGAGGCGCGGATCTGCGGTGGCGGAGAAGGGGCCGGGGGCGGACGACGGGTGCGGCGAGCGGTGGAGGAGGCGGAGGAGGGGCCGGGTGCGGAGGAGGGGCCGGGTGTGGAGGGCGGCGCGGCGCGAGGTGGCGGGTGGTGGAGGGCGGCGCGGGGTGGCCGGGTCGGGTGGTGGAGGAGGGCGGCGCGGCGTTGGCGAGGCGGCGGTCGGCGGGCGCGCGGAAGGGAGGCGGCGGCGCGCGGGAGGGAGGGCAGCGCGGGGCAGGTGCGGTAGAGGCGGCGGCGTGCGGGTGAGCTCACGGAAGAAGATAAGGGAGGGAGAAAGGGAAACCGCGGCCCGCGCCTAAGTCATGCATAAAAGTTTGCCGAGTGCTAGATCTGAAGGCACTCGGCAAACAAAGTGGCACTCGGCAAAGCTTTTTTGCCGAGAGCCTTAGGCACGGCTCTCGGCAAACATTTTCAGCATGATCTTAAAAAAAATAGAAATTCAAAATAAATTCAAAAAAATGCAAAATTTTGTGTACATATACTTCTTATGTTTTGTTAACTAAAAAAATGTTTTGGAGTGAAACCATAATGTGACTTCCGTTTTGGTTCGAAATCTAAACCATCAGTTCATAAGTCTATTGATCTTCTTCGGGGAAGCTTTGGTTTCTAAACAATGTACGTGACAACTTTAGCGAAACTTTTTCTACGATTTATCATGGCCTCCACGTATGATTTCATGATACCCGCGTGAGTCTCATAATTTTCGGAGTTTGTTTGAATTCTATAAAATTAAAATACTATTCAACCCCATCTTCGCACTTATATTTTATGTACAAGATGAGCGAATTTTCAGTTCATTTCATGGTTAAGACCTTACATTGGACTCAAGAACATGAATATCAACTTTTGCGTGAATATATTTTATTATTTGAATCACCTAAAGTTCAAATTTGAATTATTTTCAATATATGCTTTATATGTCATAAACACCTTAAATATACCAAACGGATCGAAAAAATCACCAAACTTTTGCAAGAAGCAACATTCATACATACATCCACCACACAAATAAAAATTGTGGGAAAAAATGAAGAAGAAAAAATATTTTGCCAAGGGCCAACGTTAGGCACTCGGCAAACAAATTGTTTGCCGAGTGCCACTAACGGAGGCACTCGGCAAACATATGGAGTACCGTGTGTTGCGTGTTTGCCGAGTGCCTCTGGTGTTGGCACTCGGCAAACAAATTGTTTGCCGAGTGTCAGGTGCGCGGCACTCGGCAAACATCTGGAGTACCGTGTGCTTGTTGTTTGCCGAGAGCCGATGGCGAGGCACTCGGTATTGTTTGCCGAGTGCCCGACAAAAGGCACTCGGCAAACAGCGAAACACACAGCATATTTCCGGTTTCCCTTAGTGATAGATGACTTAATAGGAGTTGAGCAACTGCACTTGTCATCCCAATTTCGTGGTGTTAACAAATCAGCGATCAATAGTTGCGTCTATGAATAGACACAAGGCTCTCCACGTACGGCACGGCATGATGCAGGAAACGGAGTGGAAGCTCAGGCTTCGGTGCCCCGTACAAATCCGGCACCCGCTGCATGTCCACCACTATCTCCAGAGCTCTCTTTTTCGCATTGAACTTGTAGAGCACACGCCTGTCGACGGAGAGGAGCACCTCGTCGCCGTCGGCCGAAACGGCGAGCGGCAAGACAAACTCCTTGACGGGTCGGAGCAAGCTCGACGCGATAGGCCACCGACCACTCGAGGTCGTCGTCGTCGTGGTGGTCGGTGGAGAGCCAGATGTCGACGGCCGCCGGCGCGCGGGCGTGGGCGCAGCACAGCCTGCCGCGGAGTTCCGTGAGCTCCTCGCGGTCGCCGATGACTCCCCCGGAGAAGCAGGGCGGGTTGGGCACGACGTGGAACGTCTCGTCGCGCGTGCGGAAGCGCAGCAGCTCGCTGGGCTGCGGGTCGTCGGCGCTGGCGACGAGGGCGGTGTAGTAGAACGCTCCCGGCGTGCAGATCGGCCAGCGCGGGACGACGGCGTACGGCGGGTCCTCCGTCGGCTCCCAGGTGCCGACGCCGAGCGTGAGCACCTCGTGCCCGACGTCGTAGTCGTAACCCCCGCCGCCGCCGGCGTCGTCGACGAAGTCGAATCGCCGGTAGAAGCATCTGGCCACCTTGTACGTGCCGGTCCAGTGGTCGAATCCGAAGGCCACCGAGATGTTCACCACGACGCTGGGGCTGCCCGGCGGCAGTGCGGCGAACTCCCTGGTGGCCGGGTTGGAGAGGAAGAGCTCCCCGGACGCGGTGGGGACGAGGACAATGCCGTCGCAGTGCACGGGGTTGCCCAAGGCCGTCACGCCGCCGGCGGACCACTCCACCGCGAGCATCAGCTCCGCGCGCACCGGCGGCGGCGATCCGACGCCGCCGCCGGGCGAGATCCGCCGGAACTCCAGCTCCTTGGATCGGGCCTGGCTCCAGTAGTCCTCGAGGCGAGGCTCGCAGGGCACGTCGAGCACGGACGGGGGACCCGCGCGGGAGAGCTGCAGGTGGCGCCGCACGAAGCGAGGGTCTTGCGTCGCCGCGCGCCACGACCGGCACACGGACCTGAAGCGGAAGAGCGACTTCACGGGGAGGCGAACAAGGATCTCCGAAACCAGTATCACTAGTACAATAAGGGCCTGCAGTGACGCAGGACTACAAATTTTAGTGGCGGACGTATGGCCATGCGTCACTGCAGGCATGACATCGGGTACTGTAACACCTGCAAATGGCGGACGGAATGACATCAACGACGCTACAGTACTAAAGCACGTATCAATGGCGGTCAAGATGACATCAAGCATCGTCCGCCACCAAACAGGCGAACTGCTGGCGTCATCCGTCCGCCACTTCATATCTTTTGGCCCATTCGGCCCGTTACAGCCTGAGTCTTCTGAGCTCCTATATAAACGACACTTAGGTTTCCTTTACTCCAGTCTCCTCTCTTCTCCGAGCCGCCGCCCTCTCTCCTCCCTTTCTCTCTCGCGCGCACTTCTCTCTCCCCGTGCGCGGCGCCAGATCGTCTCCCTCCTCCACTTTGTCTTCCCTGCCGCGCGGGTCAAAGATCCGGTGGCCGCGCGAGGATCCCACGGCGGCGCTGGGCGGCGCGGGCAAAGATCCGGCAGCGCGCGCGCTGGGCGGAGCAGTCGACGTCGACCTCCACCGAGGCCCCCACCTTCCCCGTGCTCACCCTCCCCGCCGGATCTGTTGTCACCCCGCCGGATTTGCTGTCTCCTCGTCTTGATTGCGATGGTCCAGCTGCCTGGCGCGAGAGCATGTGCCCCTTCCCGCGCCGCTCTTCTGCATCCTCAGGTGACCACACCTCTCGGTCCTCTCCTCTTGTGATTCGATCGACCTGTTGCTTATCTACTGTGTTGTTGATTCAGGGGAGGAAGAGGGGATGGACGGAGTTCTCTTGCCGACCTGAGCTGCTCCGCCCTCATCATTCACGTTGCTGCTTGGTAGGTGACCTGCATCTTCTTCCCCCCTCTCCCTTCTTTATTACTAGTTGCTAGCATGTGAAATTGTTCGGCTTTCCTGTATGCGGCATGATTCTTGTCTTCTGTGTGTGCAGGATACAATTGAAGAATGCCAAAAAGCTCTGCTGGACATGAGTATCAGACAGTTTGCTTCCTGTGTTGTTTGCCGTCTCTTGTACTAGAGGAAGACTATTGATTTGTAATTCTGTACACTAGTGAAGTGGATTGTGTGTATATTGTCAAAATAATCTTGCTTCCTTCCAATCGATTATCTCCCTGGTTTGATTTTGTTTCTACGACGCATTTGAGCCTCGTCTTCTCTGCTCTGCAAAGCATAGAGCAGAGGGGGCAGGGCCCTTTTTTTTAAATTTGGTTAATTGATGGAAGTGGCGGGCAAAAGCAATTGTGGTGGCCGTCGATGTCCGCCACTGCTGCCCACTAACAGAGACGGACACGCTGATGTCAGTGTGTCCGCCATTCCACTGAATTAACAGTGGCGGACGTCTCTGTCCGTCACTGCTCTTCGGAGCCAGCAGTGGCGCAAGCGCAGTGGCGCTTGCTTCGTCCGCCATTGCCAGGCCAAAATGACCGCCACTAAAGGCCCCTATTGTACCAGTGTATCTCGTCAGGGATGATGGTGGTGTCTGTACCCGAGGCTACTGAACGCCGGCGTTTCGCCATGGGCGAAAGTGGTGTCAATGTCATCACGCAAAATTTATCAACAAATTTATCAACCGCACAGTCAGGCAGGCAAGTTTTGTGTGCAGATTGGTGGCTGGAACACACGAGCTGGCTCTGGCTGGAACATAATATATCAGCCTCTCTCTATCGAGAAAGAGTACGAGTCGGAGTCCTTCACGGCAACAATTTCGGACCTCACGGCAACAATTTTGGACCTGGGCAGAGTCCGACTGGGAAGCAGAGCCTTGGCCGTGGCTTGGAGCTTTGCCAAACACGTCAGCACAACACGTGCATCCAGAAACAAGGCAAAATTTACAAAGCCTCGTATACTACCTTCATATTACAACAAGTGGTGAAAATTGCGGATGGGAGGAAATAACTGACTTCTGAAGTGACATCAGAATGTGATAAAATTCCCCTCAAGACTAAGTTTCCTGACATTTATGATATCTGCAACGAGCAAAAAGTAAGAGACAATAGCGTTTTGACCATATTTTTAGACTCTAATTGTGAAACAACCATCGATTTTCATATTTTGCAAGATCACCACAGATTTTTTGAAAATATGTGGTAAAATCGCAAAAAAGATTGCTAGATCACCATCAATTTTTTGAAAACTGTGGTAAAATCGCAAAATCTGAAAAATGATGGTTGTTTCACAATTGGACTTAAAAGATGTGGTTCATTTGCAATTGCCCCCAAAATGTAACTGCGCACAAAATGAAAAGAAGAAAGTGGAACTTTACATTCAGAATATGGCTGCATGAAAATTTGCAAACTTGCTACATACAGTTGCGAGACATGCTCCTCACACGCATAACATCAGCATAATCTGATAAGCCGAAATGGAATCTGGAATAATCTGGGATCTTTTGGATCAAATCCTTATACAATCATATGCACGAGAATTTACTGGAAGTAATTTACTGTGAAGTTTGATGATTTGTTTCCTTACAGATTATTTATATTAATTTAAACAATGCAGGAACGATTTAAATCATAGGAAAATAATTAAGTAAGCTATGACAGTGGAAAAATGTTCTGTAAGTGTGTAATAAGAAGCTTAACAATCAGGCAACAGTTCTTGATTTAACGAGCAATAGAAAATTTATTAGGAATTAAACAATGCTTGCATCAATTATAATTTTAAAGAAAACAGGAAAATGGTTTGTAAGATTTCGAGCATAAGGAAGCTAACAAAATTGGTTTCATAATTTTCGGAGGTGTATTCGATTTACTATGAATTTTACAATTTTTTTTTGTGATTTTCTGGGAATTAACAAAATCGAGAACAAGATTAAAGGACGCGGGCCAATCAGAGAGTGGCAACAAGGTGGGTCACAGGGTCATGACCGCACCAGATCCACATCAAGCCGCACGGGATCCAGCCAGTCACAATACAGGACGCATGGCGGACCACACGGTTGCGGCGCATCAGATCCGGGCACAGCCGCACCGGATCCGACCCGGGGCTCGGCCGGCAGCTCGCCGGAGAGCGGCGGCGCTCTCGCCGGCGCGAGGTTTCCGACCAAGATTTGCAACATGGTGAGCACCGGGAGACTCAGCGCGAGTAGACGAGCTCACCTCGGAGACTTGGAGCGAGTGGGGATGGCCGGGGATGGCTCGACAACGAGAGGTGACGGGTGCGACATGGCCGGCGACGTCGCGAGCTCGGTTCGGTCGACGAGGAGCTCCAAGGTTTTGTCCTAGGGCTTCACGGAGACTATGGGAAGCTTGGAGAGGACAACATTGACGATGAGGATGGCCGGAGGACGGGGTTCGCCGGTGGAGTCCTCGCGGCGGCTTGACGACGGTGACGGGGAAATCTTGGATTCCGGCGAACTGACTGTGAGAGAAGGGAAACAGTGAGGTCCGACGGGTGCTCGACGAAGGGGGCTACCTCTCGATGCAAGGAATTGCAAAATTACTCACTGGAGCAGGGGGATTGGACCACGGCGCGGTGGTTACTCGGCTGGCCGGAGTCAACGGGAAGGAGCTCGATTCGTGTCTCTCGTGGGCGGAGGAGGGAAAAGGACTGCGGGGAAGCTTCCCTACCCCATGGTGACGCTCGAGAGGCGGAGAGAGGCTGTGAAAAGGACGCGAGGGAGCGGGGCGTCGAGGTCGCCCTCGGGGCGGCAATGGCGGGCTGATGCTTTAGGGTTGGGGGCGGCCGAGAATGGACGAAGCGAGAGGGAGACGACCAGGAGAGGAGTGGAGCGCGGTTTTTGGAGCCGGTCCGCGGTCGGGAGCGGGGCCAGGCACGGCGTGGCGGTCCGTACGCCGGCGGACACGCGGCGATAAAGCTCCGGCGTCTTCAGTGAGAGAGACGACACTGACGAGTGGGCCCGGCGGCATCTTTCCATTTTTACGATTTATCCAAACTCTGAAATTCGTCCACATTTGTGCACACAATTTGGACTGGTAAACGAACTCCAAAATTTGCAAATTTGGTACCATTGGAAAGACCTTGAAAATTTCTATCCGCTGGCCAACATGCACATGTGGAATCCAGAGGGATTTCAAATGGCAACATTTCAAAATTGATCACTTTTTCAGATTTGGGGATTTATTTGGGGAAACAGATGAATTTCAAAAATGACCAAAAATTCTCCAAAATTCTCCCTTGAGCAGGGCTATCCAGAGGTATTTTTGCTGGCTCAAGTTGTTATGCAAAAATTTGAGTTCCTTCAGAAGCTTGGATTTGACAATTGTTTGAATTTGCATTTCGAATTTGGATTTGCTTCAAATTTGTGTTCTGTTCAGTTTGCAATGTTCACACTAGCTTGAATTAAGTGACACGGGTGTCACAGCTAAGCAACGGAAGCTCCGGTTGATGTAAACAAAACAAGAAAGTGGTCTTTATTCTAGTTGAGGTATGGAACATAACTCATC
Source organism: Eragrostis curvula (assembly GCA_007726485.1). Lineage (NCBI taxonomy): Eukaryota > Viridiplantae > Streptophyta > Magnoliopsida > Poales > Poaceae > Eragrostis > Eragrostis curvula. Next base: position 1,620,736 of record RWGY01000031.1, on the reverse strand, counting down.
AGAGTTACGAAATACGCATCGGTGGCTGTATTGTTCAACACTTGAATCCCCATTTATTACAAGTCATGTATGGATACAGGTATAACATAGTGGTATAGATATTCCGGAAGCACAAATCTATACGCTTCCCAACACGTATAATAGCGCATGATGCATGGTATGCGATGCGACGCGACACAACAACACCAGGTAGGGGAATGGAGTAGATCACATTTCGACGATCACCGCGGTGGCGAGATCGCCATTACGTACACATGTGAATAGCATCACACGGCTCGCTTGACGGCCTTGCTGTAGCCGGTCTGCAGGTCCCAGTACCGGCTCCAGAGCATGATTCCACCATAGTTCTTTGACCGCTGCACGATGGGCAGCAGCTTGGATGTCAGCGTCGCCGGCTTCACGTACCCGCTACCGGCGGCGCGTGGAGCGGCCGGCAGCCCCAGGTACACAGAGCTCTTGGGAAGGCTGCTGGTCCATTTTTTCCATGCGCGGGTGAACCCTGCCACGTTGCCAGCCCGGTAGCTGCAGACGGGGTTGTTGTAGAACTGGACGTGCACCCGGTCGAAGAGCCCGGTCCGGAGCGCCTCTCCGAGCATCCGGTCCGGGAATGGGCATTGCGGCGCTGCCGTGATCCACACCTTCCTCTTCCCCTTCTTGCTGTAATCCTTGAGGTACCTGGCAAGGTCGTCGTAGTGCTTGTTGCTCCCGAGCTCAATGTCGAAGTCGATGCCATCCAGCACGGCGTTGCCGAACGGCCTGGACTTGGAGCGGCCTCCAAGGTACAGATCCCAGAGGTGGTCGGCTACGGCCTTGGCGTCGGCCTTGGAAGCGAGGGAGTACTTGCCGATGCCGCCACCGATGGCGAGAAGGACGAGGATGTTCTTGGACTGGCAATACTTGACGTCAGGGCCGACGGCGCTCCATGAGTGGCCGGCGAGGTTGAGCTTGTACTTGCCGCCGCCAAAGTTGGTGAGGAAAGAGATGATGACGGTGGAGTAGAGGTTGCTCTCGCAGGCCTTGCGAAGGCTCCCCTCGCTAGCCGTCTGCCCCCAGTACACGGTGATACGGCCGGTCTTGCCAGCCGCTACCACGGTTCCGGACGATGAAAGGAGCACACAGAAGGTGACGGCCAAGGCTAGAAGCGTTGCCATCTTACCCATGGCCATTGAATATGCTATAGCTTGTGTACCTTCGCTATTGTTCGAGTGTTGGTGGATGCATGGCTTTCGTCCTGCGAGCGGATGCTTTTATAGGAGCCGGAGGGTTTGATCGATGTTGCCAATCGAAGCGATCAGAGTATGACTTGTCCTGGTCTTAAGCTTGGAATCGTACGATGATTTCAGTGGGATATCAGTGATAAGTTTAATTATCTTTGGGTCAATGAGACGTGGCACTTCGGGCATTGCAATATCCTTTATCAATGGACTTGTTTGTAGCACAAGCTAGTTCCTGACGTGTTATATTCAGCAAAATACTGCTAAGTCCTAATCCTTTGCCCCATGTTGAAGGCGCATTGATTGAGGGCATGTTTGACATACATATGGGTATGCGACCTAGTATGTAAGATTAGTACGTGCATTATGCAACAATAATCCGATCTGGCTGCATTCAAAAGTGTGCATTTGAAGCATGTACTTTAGTCGGGAGCCATTGACTCGACGCGTGGCCCGGTGTTTACGTGCAGGTCAACTTCTAGCCAGCTGGCCTCAGAGATGACGACAAGACTGGCTGACCCAAAAACAGGCGCTAGCTTGGATCTTGAAGTTGTATCCTCAGCTAGATGATCATGGTCCGGCCTCGTCCACAGCCGTGGCAGAACTCGGCGTACTAGCCCTTGGAATGAAAAAGTACTGGATTTTGAATTGCCTCTGTATATGACAAAGCATTCACTGTTGTTAACTGATATAATATTTAAGTTTCAATCTTATTCTTCTTTTTTACTGATAATTAAATGCATTGACGATAAACTATAAAAAAAATATCATGTAATTATTGTACAAATCTGACGTTTTGTTTTTTTTTTTTTCCATTAAGATTGCTGGATGGTTGAGTTTGAAGCACGACAGGTTTGGGTATCAACTGAATTGTGAAGGTATGAGAGAGAACGGAGAGAAGATAAGGATTAGTACCGTGCACCAATGGCTGGAGCCCAAAAAGGGACAGCCTAGATTAATACATAATTAGTTAATTATTATAAGTATAATCAATATTATACCGCACATAGGGGAAATATTTTGGTAATGGAAAAAATTCAGAGGTCACTGGGCGAACACGATACATTTGAAATTTTCAAAATTTTGACCAATAAAATTTGAGTTTTTTATATGAAAATGACATGGATATAGTACCGTGGCATAAGAAATCGAATCTGCAACCAAGCAATTAAAAAGAATGGGAGAGAATACCAATGTTAATAGTTGTTTACTGTTTCCTTTGCTTATGGAGGGCAAGAATTTAATGAAATTCAACATTGTTGTATTCTTCGGGATTAGGGATGTATTCTCTCAAGCTGTTCGAAACAAGACTTGGGATCAAAGCCATGCTCTTTGTTAAATTATGTCACCTGATAAGCTTAGTGCACTTAAGATGCCATATGAGCAGATACATGCGTGTCCGAAAGGATGCGTCTTATTCAGGAAAGAGCATGCGGAAGCAAAATACTGTCCAAAGTGTGGATCCTCTAGATTCATGGAGGTAGAAGCTGGTGATGGTGGTGATGGACAAAAGAGGCAGCTCACCGGTCCCCGTGAAGATCCTAAGGTACCTTCCGTTCTTACCGAGGATCCAACTGCTTTACATGACCGAGGAATCTGCGAACCAAATGATATGGCACAAACATGGAGTTCGATACAAACCCGATAAGCTTGTACTTCCATCCGATGGTGAAGCATGGAAACATTTTGATGACATTCATGACATCAAAGCTCTAGAGGCTTGTAATGTACGTGTGGCCCTGGCAACAGATGGGTTGTTAATCTATCACTAGGTTGTAGCTTCTTCTGCAGGAACAACGTCACATATTTGACAGAAGCGTGGTTCATATATAGTGGATTGTCAGAGACCTGCATGATGACCCAACATGAATTAAAATGATGGAGAAATCGCTTCCCACCGTAGCCTGTGAATTAGAATGTGAATTATTTATCACATGCAGATACAGTAATACAGACAAAAGGAACCAGATATACTGCACCCGAAGACATAAAAGGAAGCTGCATGCTCTGTTTGTTCATAATTTCATGCGGAGCGCTGAAGCTGGTAATTAGTTTATTACTACCGTTTTGAAACTAAGCTTTATTGTCATATCTACAACAACGGGCTTTGAACTAAAATGAGGAACAAGCACACATTGAAATCTACACAATACTGGATCCAGAATAAAAGGATTTATTTTGTGAAGTACAATATGTACGTGTAGACAACTGCGCAGATAGCATGTTTAGAAAAAAGCAACGCCCACTTATTTGCAACATCACATACGCATGCCATAAACTTTATTTTTGCTTATATAGATGCTCTTATCTATTCGTGCATGCAATGTCATCATCTTAATAACTGGACAAGAAGATTCGTAACTAGCGGTACTTTGAGAGTAACACTATAGATACGACCACATTGGTCCGACAGGCTGCTGACCAGAGCATCTGACCGCCAAGCAGTGAAGCACGAAGATTGCAGCAATGCAAAGATACGAATATCATTCCAGTCGGAAGAGATCGAGTCGGTCCATTTGAGTCGGATCTACGTACAGCATTTTCCTTTGACATACGGTATATGTTAAAGTTTGTTGAGCTGTGCATATTCACGCTAATCCATGCGTTATATGTGCTTTCCTAAAGTATTATCATGGCTTATTTATTTATTTATTTACGCTAATCCATCGAATGGGGCCGTTCCTCCATGCGCCAGCAAACATCCGCGCGCGTTGGAGAAGCGGTGAGGGGAGTGGCTGCATGGCGCCACATTGAGCTTGCCCCTTGTACGTACCGCCCCAGGCCAGGGAACCGTGCCGTCGCAGTGCAGGGGGTGTCTCACGCCGCCGCCGTCGCCGGGGGACCATGCCAGCTCGTGCATCAGCGCTCCCAGTGTCTTGGGAGTTGGAACAACCTGAGCCCTGCCCGCCTCCTGGAGCGGCATCATGTACTGCAACTACGCCAGGCCGTTCGCGCAGCCGTGGAACTTGCGGAGGCCCGCCGGCACTGCAGCCGGAACCTTGTGCGAGCGGCGGCGGCGGCGGCGAAGCAGACGGTCCAGACGTCTACTCGGTCTACAGCCACCGGTGAGAGGACATCTTGCTGAGGACGCGGAGAAGCGAACCGACGCCTCACATTGTCCTAATGAAATACTATTTTGTGCCATAAATCCTAACACTTTTGCATGCCCCAATCTCTTTGAAATTTGAAGAATATGATGCAACTAACGAATTAGAAAACAAACAAGCAAATTAGAAAAAATTTCCATGCATGGCGGTACACCATTAGTTCGCACCAAAGGTTCACTGGATGCTACGTCGACCAGTTGATGGCGGGGTCCACGGTGCCAAAAAGGTCCGGCAAAAGGGGTACCCACTAATTCTTGGAGGTGGTTGGAGTCACCTGAGTCTGCATGCTCCTCCCCGTGCATTTATGGGCTGCGTACTTCCGTTCTTAGACGCCTTGAGGAGAGAAACGGACATCAAGGAGACGGAGGTAGTGGTCTAGCCTTCGCCAACTAATACATTGGTGTGGATTCAATTCAATACAAAATAGTGTACATTTTCATCAACATTCATATTTTGTTCCCAAATATATATCAATCTAATGTATATGGTATTCCAACAAATATAAAATAGTGTACATTTTCATCAGCATTCATATTTTGTTCCCAAATATATATCAACCTACTACGACATTTATTATGATCCATATGTTCACTATACATATTACAAATTATTTATATCAATTGAATAATTTGTGGCACTAGAGGGTACAAAATTCAGAAGCACAATAACAATATCAATTTTGTTATTTTATTAAGCAAGATATATGAAAATAACCATTACTCTAAAATAGGCCAGTAAAGTAATTTGTAACAAAATATCTTTACTCTAGAAACATCTTTCGAATTATGATTCATATGATGTCCTGTTACCTCTTGCTATAGTGGTCTTTTTTTTTTTTTCTTAGAATCAATGTTGTAGAACGTGTGCCCAACACTACTTAATTAATTAACATGATGTATCATATTTGTATGGCAAGATTGATGTTTTGTTTTTTAGGAGTACTTCGATGCTTTCCATAAAAAAAGTTAGTGTGAACCTCAAAGCAATTTCCGTTAACTTTTCTAGACAGAGCAACTTCCGTTAATTTTTTTAGAAACAGCAACTTCCTTTAAGAAATCATGTTTGCACTAATGTCCAAACTAAGCATTGTTGTGTTCTTGGGTAAAGTTATGAGTCAACTCAATATGATAGATAACTAAACTTTCAAGCTCTAAGGAAGATAATCCACTGAGCAGCACCTGGGTTACAATTAACTCTTAGAGATGGGAGAGTGAGACGATGGTTTTTGAAGTGGTAAAAAGTCCATCACCCGGTCCAAATACAAACAGAAGATCAAACCACTCACACTCTCACACACATAACCAAGAACATCTTGTTGGCGCAATGGCAGACGGCTATGGGTGCCTTACAAGAACGTCTTATATATTGGAACCCGCAAGGAGGAGTCATTGTGAGGCTGGGAGTGGCTGCATCGCACCGCATTGAACTTTCGGATGCAACCGAGGCTGAAGTTGTCATCGGGATTCGGGAGTCGGCTCCATCCTGAGTAGCTGAGAGCCTAAGAACATCTCATCCTTCAGATTTGCTGCCTGTTTGGGTTGTGCTTGGTGGCACCAAGCGCATGTTTGGATTGTGCCCTCGTAGGCACGTCGCCTGAAGCATACATCACAACCTCTGGCGCCTGAAATCGAATGCCTGACTGTGATGCCTGGCACAGGCAGATTGGTTAGGGCATCAACCATACAGGCCTCTAGTGCACAAACATCTGTCTTTAGCTCTTAATCTGCTCAACGGCGTTCGGATAGGTGGAGTGGTTACTTCACAAAGTGAGCTAACCAACGTCTACAAATTAAAGTTGTAAGGAGTAGAACATATATAGATGACTTAATAGGAGTTGAGCAACTGCACCTGTCATCCCAATTTCGTGGTGTTAACAAATCAGCGATCAATAGTTGCGTCTATGAATAGAGACAAGGCTCTCCACGTACGGCACGGCATGATGCAGGAAACGGAGTGGAAGCTCAGGCTTCGGTGCCCCGTACAAATCCGGCACCCGCTGCATGTCCACCACTATCTCCAGAGCTCTCTTTTTCGCATTGAACTTGTAGAGCACACGCCTGTCGACGGAGAGGAGCACCTCGTCGCTGTCGGCCGAAACGGCGAGCGGCAAGACAAACTCCTTGACGGGTCGGAGCAGCTCGACGCGGTAGGCCACCGACCACTCGAGGTCGTCGTCGTCGTCGTGGTCGGTGGAGAGCCAGATGTCGACGGCCGCCGGCGCGCGGGCGTGGGCGCACCACAGCCTGCCGCGGAGTTCCGTGAGCTCGTCGAGGTCGCCGATGACTCCCCCGGAGAAGCAGGGCGGGTTGGGCACGACGTCGAACGTCTCGTCGCGCGTGCGGAAGCGCAGCAGCTCGCTGGGGCGCGGGTCGTCGGCGCTGGCGACGAGGGCGGTGTAGTAGAACGCTCCCGGCGTGCAGATCGGCCGGCGCGGGACGACGGCGTACGGCGGGTCCTCCGTCGGCTCCCAGGTGCCGACGCCGAGCGTGAGCACCTCGTGCCCGACGTCGTAGTCGTAACCCCCGCCGCCGCCGGCGTCGTCGACGAAGTCGAATCGCCGGTAGAAGCATCTGGCCACCTTTTAGGTGCCGGTCCAGGGGTCGAATCCGAAGGCCACCGAGACGTTCACCACGACGCTCGGGCTGCCTGGCGGCAGCGCGGCGAACTCCCGGGTGGCCGGGTTGGAGAGGAAGAGCTCCCCGGACGCGGTGGGGACGAGGACAATGCCGTCGCAGTGCACGGGGTTGCCCAAGGCCGTCACGCCGCCGGCGGACCACTCCACCGCGAGCATCAGCTCCGCGCGCACCGGCGGCGGCGATCCGACGCCGCCGCCGGGCGAGACCCGCCGGAATTCCAGCTCCTTGGATCGGGCCTGGCTCCAGTAGTCCTCGAGGCGAGGCTCGCAGGGCACGTCGAGCACGGACGGGGGACCCGCGCGGGAGAGCTGCAGGTGGCGCCGCACGAAGCGAGGGTCTTGCGTCGCCGCGCGCCACGACCGGCACACGGACCTGAAGCGGAAGAGTGCCTTCACGGGGAGGCGAACAAGGATCTCCGAAACCAGTATCTCGTCAGGGATGATTGTGGTGTCTGTACCCGAGGCTACTGAACGCCGGCGTTTCGCCATGGGCGGAAGCGGTGTCAATGTCATCACGCAAAATTTATCAACCGCACAGTCAGGCAGGCAAGTTTTGTGTGCAGATTGGTGGCTGGAACACACGAGCTGGCTCTGGCAGGAACATAATATATCAGCCTCTCTCTATCGAGAAAGAGTACGAGTCGGAGTCCTTCACGGCAACAATTTCGGACAAAGTTCGTAGTCCGAACGTAATCCTTCACGGCAACAATTTTGGCCGTGGCTTGGAGCTTTGCTAAACACGTCAGCAGAACACGTGCATCCAGAAACAAGGCAAAATTTACAAAGCCTCGTATACTACCTTCATATTACAACAAGCGGTGAAAATTGCGGATGGGAGGAAATAACTGACTTCTGGAGTGACATCTGAATGTGATAAAATTCCCCTCAAGACCAAGTTTCCTGACATTTATGATATCTGCAACGAGCAAAAAGTAAGAGACATCAGCATAATCTGATAAGCCGAAATGGAATCTGGAATAATCTGGGATCTTTTGGATCAAATCCTTATACAATCATATGCACGAGAATGTTGATGATGTTAATTTATTTGGAGGGCAAAAATACCCCTAAAGATTAAGATCTGGATGTGGCTTATGCAAAAGGAAGCAGCAAGTTGACAAAAAATGTGCCTTCTGCACAGAAGATGAAACCATAAATCACCTGTTCTTCAGATGTACAGTAAGTCGATATGTTTGGGGCATTTTTGGATGTGCCTGATAACATTGTTGCAATACTGAACATGGATTAATAATTTTGTGCCGAATGGAAGAAAAATTCACATGGGTGGAGCAGTAATCTGCTAAGCAATTTGAAAATCATGAAACAACAAATTATGTTTCGAAAAGATATCTATCCGGCCTCTGAAGCGTCCTAGTCATTAAAATACCCGAAACTCCTTGTTTTCTATACTTTCCTTCTTAAGAAATGTTGGCCTGTCCTATTTGAGGATTTCTATAACCGCTGCCAGGCTTTCTACAATGGGAACATTTGTCTACAAAGCATCAATGAATCTTATATAACTCTAGTTCCAAAGAAAGACTCCCCAAATGACTTCAGACCTATCTAGCTTGCTGGCTCAAGTTGTTATGCAAAAATTTGAGTTCCTTCAGAAGCTTGGATTTGACAATTGTTTGAATTTGCATTTCGAATTTGGATTTGCTTCAAATTTGTGTTCTGTTCAGTTTGGAAGGTACACACTAGCTTGAATTCAGTGACACGGGTGTCACAGCTAAGCAACGGAAGCTCCGGTTGATGTAAACAAAACAAGAAAGTGGTCTTTATTCTAGTTGAGGTATGGAACATAACTCATCAGAGTTACGAAATACGCATCGGTTGCTGTATTGTTCAACACTTGAGTCCCCATTTATTACAAGTCATGTATGGATACAGGTATAACATAGTGGTATAGATATTCCGGAAGCACAAATCTATACGCTTCTCAACACGTATAATAGCGCATGATGCATGGTATGCGATGCGACGCGACACAACAACACCAGGTAGGGGACTGGAGTAGATCACATTTCGACGATCACAGCGGTGGCGAGATCGCCATTACGTACACATGTGAATAGCATCACACGGCTCGCTTGACGGCCTTGCTGTAGCCGGTCTGCAGGTCCCAGTACCGGCTCCAGAGCATGATTCCACCATAGTTCTTTGACCGCTGCACGATGGGCAGCAGCTTGGATGTCAGCGTCGCCGGCTTCACGTACCCGCTACCGGCGGCGCGTGGAGCGGCCGGCAGCCCCAGGTACACAGAGCTCTTGGGAAGGCTGCTGGTCCATTTTTTCCATGCGCGGGTGAACCCTGCCACGTTGCCAGCCCGGTAGCTGCAGACGGGGTTGTTGTAGAACTGGACGTGCACCCGGTCGAAGAGCCCGGTCCGGAGCGCCTCTCCGAGCATCCGGTCCGGGAATGGGCATTGCGGCGCTGCCGTGATCCACACCTTCCTCTTCCCCTTCTTGCTGTAATCCTTGAGGTACCTGGCAAGGTCGTCGTAGTGCTTGTTGCTCCCGAGCTCAATGTCGAAGTCGATGCCATCCAGCACGGCGTTGCCGAACGGCCTGGACTTGGAGCGGCCTCCAAGGTACAGATCCCAGAGGTGGTCGGCTACGGCCTTGGCGTCGGCCTTGGAAGCGAGGGAGTACTTGCCGATGCCGCCACCGATGGCGAGAAGGACGAGGATGTTCTTGGACTGGCAATACTTGACGTCAGGGCCGACGGCGCTCCATGAGTGGCCGGCGAGGTTGAGCTTGTACTTGCCGCCGCCAAAGTTGGTGAGGAAAGAGATGATGACGGTGGAGTAGAGGTTGCTCTCGCAGGCCTTGCGAAGGCTCCCCTCGCTAGCCGTCTGCCCCCAGTACACGGTGATACGGCCGGTCTTGCCAGCCGCTACCACGGTTCCGGACGATGAAAGGAGCACACAGAAGGTGACGGCCAAGGCTAGAAGCGTTGCCATCTTACCCATGGCCATTGAATATGCTATAGCTTGTGTACCTTCGCTATTGTTCGAGTGTTGGTGGATGCATGGCTTTCGTCCTGCGAGCGGATGCTTTTATAGGAGCCGGAGGGTTTGATCGATGTTGCCAATCGAAGCGATCAGAGTATGACTTGTCCTGGTCTTAAGCTTGGAATCGTACGATGATTTCAGTGGGATATCAGTGATAAGTTTAATTATCTTTGGGTCAATGAGACGTGGCACTTCGGGCATTGCAATATCCTTTATCAATGGACTTGTTTGTAGCACAAGCTAGTTCCTGACGTGTTATATTCAGCAAAATACTGCTAAGTCCTAATCCTTTGCCCCATGTTGAAGGCGCATTGATTGAGGGCATGTTTGACATACATATGGGTATGCGACCTAGTATGTAAGATTAGTACGTGCATTATGCAACAATAATCCGATCTGGCTGCATTCAAAAGTGTGCATTTGAAGCATGTACTTTAGTCGGGAGCCATTGACTCGACGCGTGGCCCGGTGTTTACGTGCAGGTCAACTTCTAGCCAGCTGGCCTCAGAGATGACGACAAGACTGGCTGACCCAAAAACAGGCGCTAGCTTGGATCTTGAAGTTGTATCCTCAGCTAGATGATCATGGTCCGGCCTCGTCCACAGCCGTGGCAGAACTCGGCGTACTAGCCCTTGGAATGAAAAAGTACTGGATTTTGAATTGCCTCTGTATATGACAAAGCATTCACTGTTGTTAACTGATATAATATTTAAGTTTCAATCTTATTCTTCTTTTTTACTGATAATTAAATGCATTGACGATAAACTATAAAAAAAATATCATGTAATTATTGTACAAATCTGACGTTTTGTTTTTTTTTTTCCATTAAGATTGCTGGATGGTTGAGTTTGAAGCACGACAGGTTTGGGTATCAACTGAATTGTGAAGGTATGAGAGAGAACGGAGAGAAGATAAGGATTAGTACCGTGCACCAATGGCTGGAGCCCAAAAAGGGACAGCCTAGATTAATACATAATTAGTTAATTATTATAAGTATAATCAATATTATACCGCACATAGGGGAAATATTTTGGTAATGGAAAAAATTCAGAGGTCACTGGGCGAACACGATACATTTGAAATTTTCAAAATTTTGACCAATAAAATTTGAGTTTTTTATATGAAAATGACATGGATATAGTACCGTGGCATAAGAAATCGAATCTGCAACCAAGCAATTAAAAAGAATGGGAGAGAATACCAATGTTAATAGTTGTTTACTGTTTCCTTTGCTTATGGAGGGCAAGAATTTAATGAAATTCAACATTGTTGTATTCTTCGGGATTAGGGATGTATTCTCTCAAGCTGTTCGAAACAAGACTTGGGATCAAAGCCATGCTCTTTGTTAAATTATGTCACCTGATAAGCTTAGTGCACTTAAGATGCCATATGAGCAGATACATGCATGTCCGAAAGGATGCGTCTTATTCAGGAAAGAGCATGCGGAAGCAAAATACTGTCCAAAGTGTGGATCCTCTAGATTCATGGAGGTAGAAGCTGGTGATGGTGGTGATGGACAAAAGAGGCAGCTCACCGGTCCCCGTGAAGATCCTAAGGTACCTTCCGTTCTTACCGAGGATCCAACTGCTTTACATGACCGAGGAATCTGCGAACCAAATGATATGGCACAAACATGGAGTTCGATACAAACCCGATAAGCTTGTACTTCCATCCGATGGTGAAGCATGGAAACATTTTGATGACATTCATGACATCAAAGCTCTAGAGGCTTGTAATGTACGTGTGGCCCTGGCAACAGATGGGTTGTTAATCTATCACTAGGTTGTAGCTTCTTCTGCAGGAACAACGTCACATATTTGACAGAAGCGTGGTTCATATATAGTGGATTGTCAGAGACCTGCATGATGACCCAACATGAATTAAAATGATGGAGAAATCGCTTCCCACCGTAGCCTGTGAATTAGAATGTGAATTATTTATCACATGCAGATACAGTAATACAGACAAAAGGAACCAGATATACTGCACCCGAAGACATAAAAGGAAGCTGCATGCTCTGTTTGTTCATAATTTCATGCGGAGCGCTGAAGCTGGTAATTAGTTTATTACTACCTTTTTGAAACTAAGCTTTATTGTCATATCTACAACAACGGGCTTTGAACTAAAATGAGGAACAAGCACACATTGAAATCTACACAATACTGGATCCAGAATAAAAGGATTTATTTTGTGAAGTACAATATGTACGTGTAGACAACTGCGCAGATAGCATGTTTAGAAAAAAGCAACGCCCACTTATTTGCAACATCACATACGCATGCCATAAACTTTATTTTTGCTTATATAGATGCTCTTATCTATTCGTGCATGCAATGTCATCATCTTAATAACTGGACAAGAAGATTCGTAACTAGCGGTACTTTGAGAGTAACACTATAGATACGACCACATTGGTCCGACAGGCTGCTGACCAGAGCATCTGACCGCCAAGCAGTGAAGCACGAAGATTGCAGCAATGCAAAGATACGAATATCATTCCAGTCGGAAGAGATCGAGTCGGTCCATTTGAGTCGGATCTACGTACAGCATTTTCCTTTGACATACGGTATATGTTAAAGTTTGTTGAGCTGTGCATATTCACGCTAATCCATGCGTTATATGTGCTTTCCTAAAGTATTATCATGGCTTATTTATTTATTTATTTACGCTAATCCATCGAATGGGGCCGTTCCTCCATGCGCCAGCAAACATCCGCGCGCGTTGGAGAAGCGGTGAGGGGAGTGGCTGCATGGCGCCACATTGAGCTTGCCCCTTGTACGTACCGCCCCAGGCCAGGGAACCGTGCCGTCGCAGTGCAGGGGGTGTCTCACGCCGCCGCCGTCGCCGGGGGACCATGCCAGCTCGTGCATCAGCGCTCCCAGTGTCTTGGGAGTTGGAACAACCTGAGCCCTGCCCGCCTCCTGGAGCGGCATCATGTACTGCAACTACGCCAGGCCGTTCGCGCAGCCGTGGAACTTGCGGAGGCCCGCCGGCACTGCAGCCGGAACCTTGTGCGAGCGGCGGCGGCGGCGGCGAAGCAGACGGTCCAGACGTCTACTCGGTCTACAGCCACCGGTGAGAGGACATCTTGCTGAGGACGCGGAGAAGCGAACCGACGCCTCACATTGTCCTAATGAAATACTATTTTGTGCCATAAATCCTAACACTTTTGCATGCCCCAATCTCTTTGAAATTTGAAGAATATGATGCAACTAACGAATTAGAAAACAAACAAGCAAATTAGAAAAAATTTCCATGCATGGCGGTACACCATTAGTTCGCACCAAAGGTTCACTGGATGCTACGTCGACCAGTTGATGGCGGGGTCCACGGTGCCAAAAAGGTCCGGCAAAAGGGGTACCCACTAATTCTTGGAGGTGGTTGGAGTCACCTGAGTCTGCATGCTCCTCCCCGTGCATTTATGGGCTGCGTACTTCCGTTCTTAGACGCCTTGAGGAGAGAAACGGACATCAAGGAGACGGAGGTAGTGGTCTAGCCTTCGCCAACTAATACATTGGTGTGGATTCAATTCAATACAAAATAGTGTACATTTTCATCAACATTCATATTTTGTTCCCAAATATATATCAATCTAATGTATATGGTATTCCAACAAATATAAAATAGTGTACATTTTCATCAGCATTCATATTTTGTTCCCAAATATATATCAACCTACTACGACATTTATTATGATCCATATGTTCACTATACATATTACAAATTATTTATATCAATTGAATAATTTGTGGCACTAGAGGGTACAAAATTCAGAAGCACAATAACAATATCAATTTTGTTATTTTATTAAGCAAGATATATGAAAATAACCATTACTCTAAAATAGGCCAGTAAAGTAATTTGTAACAAAATATCTTTACTCTAGAAACATCTTTCGAATTATGATTCATATGATGTCCTGTTACCTCTTGCTATAGTGGTCTTTTTTTTTTTTTCTTAGAATCAATGTTGTAGAACGTGTGCCCAACACTACTTAATTAATTAACATGATGTATCATATTTGTATGGCAAGATTGATGTTTTGTTTTTTAGGAGTACTTCGATGCTTTCCATAAAAAAAGTTAGTGTGAACCTCAAAGCAATTTCCGTTAACTTTTCTAGACAGAGCAACTTCCGTTAATTTTTTTAGAAACAGCAACTTCCTTTAAGAAATCATGTTTGCACTAATGTCCAAACTAAGCATTGTTGTGTTCTTGGGTAAAGTTATGAGTCAACTCAATATGATAGATAACTAAACTTTCAAGCTCTAAGGAAGATAATCCACTGAGCAGCACCTGGGTTACAATTAACTCTTAGAGATGGGAGAGTGAGACGATGGTTTTTGAAGTGGTAAAAAGTCCATCACCCGGTCCAAATACAAACAGAAGATCAAACCACTCACACTCTCACACACATAACCAAGAACATCTTGTTGGCGCAATGGCAGACGGCTATGGGTGCCTTACAAGAACGTCTTATATATTGGAACCCGCAAGGAGGAGTCATTGTGAGGCTGGGAGTGGCTGCATCGCACCGCATTGAACTTTCGGATGCAACCGAGGCTGAAGTTGTCATCGGGATTCGGGAGTCGGCTCCATCCTGAGTAGCTGAGAGCCTAAGAACATCTCATCCTTCAGATTTGCTGCCTGTTTGGGTTGTGCTTGGTGGCACCAAGCGCATGTTTGGATTGTGCCCTCGTAGGCACGTCGCCTGAAGCATACATCACAACCTCTGGCGCCTGAAATCGAATGCCTGACTGTGATGCCTGGCACAGGCAGATTGGTTAGGGCATCAACCATACAGGCCTCTAGTGCACAAACATCTGTCTTTAGCTCTTAATCTGCTCAACGGCGTTCGGATAGGTGGAGTGGTTACTTCACAAAGTGAGCTAACCAACGTCTACAAATTAAAGTTGTAAGGAGTAGAACATATATAGATGACTTAATAGGAGTTGAGCAACTGCACCTGTCATCCCAATTTCGTGGTGTTAACAAATCAGCGATCAATAGTTGCGTCTATGAATAGAGACAAGGCTCTCCACGTACGGCACGGCATGATGCAGGAAACGGAGTGGAAGCTCAGGCTTCGGTGCCCCGTACAAATCCGGCACCCGCTGCATGTCCACCACTATCTCCAGAGCTCTCTTTTTCGCATTGAACTTGTAGAGCACACGCCTGTCGACGGAGAGGAGCACCTCGTCGCTGTCGGCCGAAACGGCGAGCGGCAAGACAAACTCCTTGACGGGTCGGAGCAGCTCGACGCGGTAGGCCACCGACCACTCGAGGTCGTCGTCGTCGTCGTGGTCGGTGGAGAGCCAGATGTCGACGGCCGCCGGCGCGCGGGCGTGGGCGCAGCACAGCCTGCCGCGGAGTTCCGTGAGCTCGTCGAGGTCGCCGATGACTCCCCCGGAGAAGCAGGGCGGGTTGGGCACGACGTCGAACGTCTCGTCGCGCGTGCGGAAGCGCAGCAGCTCGCTGGGGCGCGGGTCGTCGGCGCTGGCGACGAGGGCGGTGTAGTAGAACGCTCCCGGCGTGCAGATCGGCCGGCGCGGGACGACGGCGTACGGCGGGTCCTCCGTCGGCTCCCAGGTGCCGACGCCGAGCGTGAGCACCTCGTGCCCGACGTCGTAGTCGTAACCCCCGCCGCCGCCGGCGTCGTCGACGAAGTCGAATCGCCGGTAGAAGCATCTGGCCACCTTTTAGGTGCCGGTCCAGGGGTCGAATCCGAAGGCCACCGAGACGTTCACCACGACGCTCGGGCTGCCTGGCGGCAGCGCGGCGAACTCCCGGGTGGCCGGGTTGGAGAGGAAGAGCTCCCCGGACGCGGTGGGGACGAGGACAATGCCGTCGCAGTGCACGGGGTTGCCCAAGGCCGTCACGCCGCCGGCGGACCACTCCACCGCGAGCATCAGCTCCGCGCGCACCGGCGGCGGCGATCCGACGCCGCCGCCGGGCGAGACCCGCCGGAATTCCAGCTCCTTGGATCGGGCCTGGCTCCAGTAGTCCTCGAGGCGAGGCTCGCAGGGCACGTCGAGCACGGACGGGGGACCCGCGCGGGAGAGCTGCAGGTGGCGCCGCACGAAGCGAGGGTCTTGCGTCGCCGCGCGCCACGACCGGCACACGGACCTGAAGCGGAAGAGTGCCTTCACGGGGAGGCGAACAAGGATCTCCGAAACCAGTATCTCGTCAGGGATGATTGTGGTGTCTGTACCCGAGGCTACTGAACGCCGGCGTTTCGCCATGGGCGGAAGCGGTGTCAATGTCATCACGCAAAATTTATCAACCGCACAGTCAGGCAGGCAAGTTTTGTGTGCAGATTGGTGGCTGGAACACACGAGCTGGCTCTGGCAGGAACATAATATATCAGCCTCTCTCTATCGAGAAAGAGTACGAGTCGGAGTCCTTCACGGCAACAATTTCGGACAAAGTTCGTAGTCCGAACGTAATCCTTCACGGCAACAATTTTGGCCGTGGCTTGGAGCTTTGCTAAACACGTCAGCAGAACACGTGCATCCAGAAACAAGGCAAAATTTACAAAGCCTCGTATACTACCTTCATATTACAACAAGCGGTGAAAATTGCGGATGGGAGGAAATAACTGACTTCTGGAGTGACATCTGAATGTGATAAAATTCCCCTCAAGACCAAGTTTCCTGACATTTATGATATCTGCAACGAGCAAAAAGTAAGAGACATCAGCATAATCTGATAAGCCGAAATGGAATCTGGAATAATCTGGGATCTTTTGGATCAAATCCTTATACAATCATATGCACGAGAATGTTGATGATGTTAATTTATTTGGAGGGCAAAAATACCCCTAAAGATTAAGATCTGGATGTGGCTTATGCAAAAGGAAGCAGCAAGTTGACAAAAAATGTGCCTTCTGCACAGAAGATGAAACCATAAATCACCTGTTCTTCAGATGTACAGTAAGTCGATATGTTTGGGGCATTTTTGGATGTGCCTGATAACATTGTTGCAATACTGAACATGGATTAATAATTTTGTGCCGAATGGAAGAAAAATTCACATGGGTGGAGCAGTAATCTGCTAAGCAATTTGAAAATCATGAAACAACAAATTATGTTTCGAAAAGATATCTATCCGGCCTCTGAAGCGTCCTAGTCATTAAAATACCCGAAACTCCTTGTTTTCTATACTTTCCTTCTTAAGAAATGTTGGCCTGTCCTATTTGAGGATTTCTATAACCGCTGCCAGGCTTTCTACAATGGGAACATTTGTCTACAAAGCATCAATGAATCTTATATAACTCTAGTTCCAAAGAAAGACTCCCCAAATGACTTCAGACCTATCTAGCTTGCTGGCTCAAGTTGTTATGCAAAAATTTGAGTTCCTTCAGAAGCTTGGATTTGACAATTGTTTGAATTTGCATTTCGAATTTGGATTTGCTTCAAATTTGTGTTCTGTTCAGTTTGGAAGGTACACACTAGCTTGAATTCAGTGACACGGGTGTCACAGCTAAGCAACGGAAGCTCCGGTTGATGTAAACAAAACAAGAAAGTGGTCTTTATTCTAGTTGAGGTATGGAACATAACTCATCAGAGTTACGAAATACGCATCGGTTGCTGTATTGTTCAACACTTGAGTCCCCATTTATTACAAGTCATGTATGGATACAGGTATAACATAGTGGTATAGATATTCCGGAAGCACAAATCTATACGCTTCCCAACACGTATAATAGCGCATGATGCATGGTATGCGATGCGACGCGACACAACAACACCAGGTAGGGGACTGGAGTAGATCACATTTCGACGATCACAGCGGTGGCGAGATCGCCATTACGTACACATGTGAATAGCATCACACGGCTCGCTTGACGGCCTTGCTGTAGCCGGTCTGCAGGTCCCAGTACCGGCTCCAGAGCATGATTCCACCATAGTTCTTTGACCGCTGCACGATGGGCAGCAGCTTGGATGTCAGCGTCGCCGGCTTCACGTACCCGCTACCGGCGGCGCGTGGAGCGGCCGGCAGCCCCAGGTACACAGAGCTCTTGGGAAGGCTGCTGGTCCATTTTTTCCATGCGCGGGTGAACCCTGCCACGTTGCCAGCCCGGTAGCTGCAGACGGGGTTGTTGTAGAACTGGACGTGCACCCGGTCGAAGAGCCCGGTCCGGAGCGCCTCTCCGAGCATCCGGTCCGGGAATGGGCATTGCGGCGCTGCCGTGATCCACACCTTCCTCTTCCCCTTCTTGCTGTAATCCTTGAGGTACCTGGCAAGGTCGTCGTAGTGCTTGTTGCTCCCGAGCTCAATGTCGAAGTCGATGCCATCCAGCACGGCGTTGCCGAACGGCCTGGACTTGGAGCGGCCTCCAAGGTACAGATCCCAGAGGTGGTCGGCTACGGCCTTGGCGTCGGCCTTGGAAGCGAGGGAGTACTTGCCGATGCCGCCACCGATGGCGAGAAGGACGAGGATGTTCTTGGACTGGCAATACTTGACGTCAGGGCCGACGGCGCTCCATGAGTGGCCGGCGAGGTTGAGCTTGTACTTGCCGCCGCCAAAGTTGGTGAGGAAAGAGATGATGACGGTGGAGTAGAGGTTGCTCTCGCAGGCCTTGCGAAGGCTCCCCTCGCTAGCCGTCTGCCCCCAGTACACGGTGATACGGCCGGTCTTGCCAGCCGCTACCACGGTTCCGGACGATGAAAGGAGCACACAGAAGGTGACGGCCAAGGCTAGAAGCGTTGCCATCTTACCCATGGCCATTGAATATGCTATAGCTTGTGTACCTTCGCTATTGTTCGAGTGTTGGTGGATGCATGGCTTTCGTCCTGCGAGCGGATGCTTTTATAGGAGCCGGAGGGTTTGATCGATGTTGCCAATCGAAGCGATCAGAGTATGACTTGTCCTGGTCTTAAGCTTGGAATCGTACGATGATTTCAGTGGGATATCAGTGATAAGTTTAATTATCTTTGGGTCAATGAGACGTGGCACTTCGGGCATTGCAATATCCTTTATCAATGGACTTGTTTGTAGCACAAGCTAGTTCCTGACGTGTTATATTCAGCAAAATACTGCTAAGTCCTAATCCTTTGCCCCATGTTGAAGGCGCATTGATTGAGGGCATGTTTGACATACATATGGGTATGCGACCTAGTATGTAAGATTAGTACGTGCATTATGCAACAATAATCCGATCTGGCTGCATTCAAAAGTGTGCATTTGAAGCATGTACTTTAGTCGGGAGCCATTGACTCGACGCGTGTGTCATACCCCATTTTATGAGGTACTTGAATACACCGTATCAGTCCCTGGATCAGTCGCTGATACGGCCATTCTCACAGATTGGCAAATTCAGAGAACATACCTTTTATTTATTACCGAAGATCATTACAAGCCTTTATATTACATAAAGGTCTTTGAAACGGCCAGAGGCCTTACAACTCCACACATTACATCAAGACGGCTGTTGCTGGGAAGCAGCAACGCCACACTTTATTCTACGCAACGGACGGCGGCAGCGGATCCACTCCACAGGCAGCCTTGCGCTGGACGACCCTAATCTTCTTCGCCATCGCCCTGAAAGTCGTATTCTGGTTCTTCTTCTGAAGAGGGGATAGAGATAGGGGGGTGAGTACATAAGGTACTCAGCAAGTCCTACACAAGGGTGACTCCCATGCAAGGGTATTGTCAAGGTGTAGGCTGAAGGTTTTATCAATCGGCCGGAAAGCCAATTTTTGATGCAGGGGTTTGTTTTGAAAATCAAAACAATTTTGCAAATGCTCTAAGTCAAGGTTATTGAGATTTAGTGGGGTTGTGGCCCTGGGGGAGAATAAATCCTTCCCGCCAGTTCCCAAATTTTAGTCGCTGGCAGGCAACCAGCACACGGCTCCAAACCGGCGTTTTTCCGAAAACACACACGCCAAGGAGAACTCACGCCAAAGTCTAATCATGTGACGGCCATGGCTTTCGCGTCGTCCAATACCGTGGAACACGGCTATCCGGATAGATTCGATATCCTCTGCAGAGGGTGTACACTTTCCCCACGAGGGGTGCCAGACCTTCCCACCGTCGTGGGTTGGTAAGACACGCTAATGGTCCCGTACCTGCCTAGTGTCACCACGGTACCACCTCGGAAATTCCGCGACCAGGGGCTTCATAAATAATAATAATCAGGGCCAAAGCCGAACAACTCCTCCTGCCGGATCCGACGCCAATATCGTCAAGACCTTCTCCTGGCTTCCGATTGCACTCTGCCTCCTGGTGGTACCGGGCGATCACTAGTAGGGTGTGGTTCCAAACTCCTCCCATAAAGGAGCCTCGTGGTTGCACTGTGTGCTAGGCCAGACGGTACACGAACCGGTCCTTATACGACCGAAGCAAGCATCTTCAATAGCTACCCTCCAATGAGGGATAGCGTCCCAGAGATAGCCTCCCCACTGAGGACTACCTCGCTTGCTCCCGTCTAAAAACATAACCCCCACTATGGGTTTTCTTACTAATCCCACCCCTTTTATTTCACACACACATCACCAAGTCACACACACATTTTCACACAAAAACATGTGAAGCATATTATTAATTAACACGGTGTGATAAACCTAAGCGGCAATATTATCCAACAATTCATTAGAGATTAATGATGTTGGAACCTAGGGCTAACAAGGATTAAGGATAACAATAGTCAAGGCATGGCTTAACCAATATTAGGTTACTCTAGCATTTAAAATTATTTTAAATGACTATGCAAGATTTATTTGCAAACAAGCTCTAATTGGGATATTTTGTAAACGTAGGATCAATATGATCAAGGTGGTTAGGACTTGCCTTCACCAAAATCTTCTTCCTCTAATCCTTCCTCGTAGTCGGGATCCTCGTACTCCTCGTCGTCGACTTGATTATCTATCGAGCAAATAAAAGAAAATCTAAATCTACCGCTTCACACAATTAAACAATCATTGAAATAAAATGAAATAAAATACCAAAAAAGACACAAGAAGAATGGCTCTGGTGTGATTGGATAGAGGGTGATTTTAGATGAATTTTGGTGCAAAGATCATTTGATTTGGATTTAAAACGAAAAGGATATTGATATTTGAAGTTTAGGGAATATAGTTAAATTAGGGAAGATTAGCTTAATGCAAGCATAATCTTTTCCCTAATTTTCCAGAGGTGCACAAGGGTTGGAAAATGTTTAGAAATGAATTTGGGAATTTTTGGATATTTTTGGGGATTTTTCTGATATTGAAAATGTGCTCGAAATGCAATTCTGTGTAGGTTCTCGGGTGCACGTAGTGTTTTGCTTCGGGTCTGTGTGGCTGACGCGTGGGCCAGCTGGGACCGGGGGTCCCGGGGTTTACTGTGCTGTGAACTCGGTCCACAGAGGTGTGGACCGAGCCGTGCGCGTGAGTGTGGCGCACGGTGCGCCGGGCGCATGGGCGCGGGGAGCGGCTGACAGCTCGGGCCCGCGTGCCAGCGACTCAGCGCGGGTCCGGCGACGTGGTGCGGCGGCTGGGCGCGCGCGCGCGGCGGCGCGGCGCCGGAGTGCTCGCCGGCTGGCGGTGTGGTGGTCGGAGGCGGTGCGGGAGTGGGTGCCGGGACTCCACGTGCGACGGGGAAGGTGGCGGGGGAACATGGTGTCGAGCGCGGTGACCGGAGCGGCGGCGCGACGCGGCCGGAGTACGGCGGCGCGTCGGCGTGCGGGGTAAAACGCGCGCGAGGGCGCGAGTGCAAGTTTGTGACGGGCAGCGTGTGCGCGCGCGTGCGGGGAAGTCGTGCGCGTGCTCGGGCTGACCGGGGAAGGCGTCGCGGTGACCGGAGGTGAAGGGGAAAAGGGCCGGCGCGGCGGTCCTCGGTGAGAGCCGTGCTCAAGTGCGCGCGGAGGATGAAGAAGAGGCGCTAGGGGTGCGGGAAGAAGTGGTGAAGCTCACCTCGAGCTCGGAGTATGTGGGGAGCGACGAAGGAGGCGGATTCGAAGCTCGCCGGAGTTGGTCGGAGTTTGGGGAAAAGAGCGAGTTGAGCTCGGGTGTGCGCGCGGGGAGGTGCGGAGTGACGAAGAAATGAAAAGGGAGAGCTCGACGCTCTTTTTATAGCGGCGCAGAGGCGGTGGCTGGCCGGGAAAATATCCCAGGTTCGCCGGGATATTTTCGCCGGGGCGCGAGGTGCGCGCGGCGCGGGAGTGGGGGACGGGCTGCAGGCTGGCCACGCGGCGTGGAAGAGAGGGAGGGCCCGGGCACGACGTGAAGAGGGCGGCGCGTTGCTTTGACGCTACCGCGGCGGGGAGCTCGAGCTCGCCGCGTTTAATGGCGGGCGGCTAGGGTTTGCTGCTGCCGGTGGTTTGGGGAAGCGGGGCCCGGACGAGAGGAGGAGGGAGAGCGACGCGTGGGCGGCAGCGGGGAGACACAGCGGCGCGGAGCAGATCCCCGGCCGGCACGCCGACCGGTCGGGCGGCGCGGCGGCGCGAGGTAGACGACGGCGTGGGGCCCGCTCGTCAGCGGCTCAGCGGCGCGGGCTGGGCCAGTTGGGCCGAGGCGCGCGAACGGCCCAGCGCGGCGTGGGAGAGGGGAAGGAGAGGGAGAGTTGGGCCGCGCGCGGGAGAAATGGAGAAGGGCGGCCCAGAAGCAAAGAATTGCTTTATCTTTTTCCAGATTTGGGTTTTGGAGGGATTTCGAAAGAGTTTGAATTTGGAGTTTGAAATGGGACTTCACCACTCACTCAAACAGTCAAAATAAAGGCAATAAAACTGCAAATATGCACATGAGGTTTTCATGCATGATTTTATTTCGGAAAAATTTAAATTGAGCCCTATTTGAGTCTAGTTAATTCATTTAAGTTTGGAAATTTTGAAAATTCAAATTTTAGAGTTTATCGTCATGGTCCAAAATTACGGGTACTACAGACCTACCCCCCTTAAACAGAATCTCGTCCTCGAGATTCCGACTCGTTCTCGAATAGGTACGGAAACTCCTTCTTCAGGTCATCTTCTCGCTCCCATGTGGCCTCTGCCTCAGTGTGATTGCTCCATTGCACTCGGCAAAACCTTATGGTTTTCCTTCTCGTTAACCGAGTAGCAACATCCAATATCTTTACAGGCCTTTCCTGATATCGGAGATCGGGCTGGAGGTCCATCACTTCAGTGGGTACCACTTCCTCTGGAACTCTCAGACATTTCTTTAGTTGCGAGACATGGAAGACGTTATGCACGTCGGACATCTCCTCAGGAAGTTCAAGGCGGTACGCCACTTTTCCGATCCGCTTAAGTATCTTGAACGGTCCAATGTACCTCGGGGCTAACTTTCCCCTGATTTGAAATCTTCGTGTACCTCGAATGGGTGACACCTTGAGATACACATAATCTCCTTGTTCAAAACTCAAATCTCTACGCCTTGTGTCCGCGTAGCTCTTCTGCCTGCTCTGGGCTACTTTTAAATTCTCTCTGATCTGTGCCACCTTCTCTTCGGCATCCTTAATAATGGCAGGTCCAAAGAATGACCTTTCTCCCACTTCTGACCACATTAGTGGTGTTCTGCACTTCCTGCCATATAATGCTTCGAACGGCGACATTTGTAGACTTGTTTGATAGCTATTATTGTAGGAGAATTCTGCGAAGGCTAGACTCTTCTCCCAGTCTTTTCCATAGACTAGGACACATGCTCTTAGCATATCCTCCAGGATTTGGTTTACTCTCTCCGTCTGTCCATCTGTCTGGGGATGGTATGCAGAGCTATAGTCTAACTTGGTTCTTAGCAACCCATGTAGGCTCTTCCAAAATCTTGAAGTGAACTGTGAGCCTCTATCAGACACTATTCTGCTTGGAACTCCATGTAGCTTGAGGATGTGGTCCACATAGAGCTGAGCGTACTTGTCCGCTCTGTAATTTGCCTTGACTGGTATAAAATGGGCAACCTTAGTCAGGCGATCCACTACGACCCATATTGAGTTGTTTCCTTTCGGGGTCCTGGGCAAACCTACGATGAAATCCATGCTGATTTCATCCCACTTCCACACTGGAACATGTAGTGGTTGTAGTAACCCTGCGGGTCTTTGATGCTCTGCCTTTACTCTCTGACATACGTCACATCTGGCTACAAACTCTGCAATGTCTCTTTTCATGCCAATCCACCAATATTTCTGCTTCAAATCCGAGTACATCTTGGTACATCCAGGGTGGATGGAGTAGGCAGAGTTATGTGCCTCATCCAGAATGAGGTGTCGATAGCCACCCACATTTGGTACGCAGATCCGATCTTTGTACCATAGGGTTCCCTGGTTATCCACTCGAAACCCAGGGGCTTTGTCCTCTCCTGTCTTTCTCTTGAGATCCAGGATTTCCTCGTCTGTCTCCTGAGCAGTGTGTATCTTGCTCTCCAGTGTTGGTTCTACACATAGCATGTTCAACTGGCCTGGCTGGGCGAAGTGTAGGTTTAGTTTTTCCATCTCTGCTTGTAACTCAGGCCTCCTTTTAGATATTCTGACACGATGTCGTGGTGCCTTGCGACTTAATGCATCTGCCACTACATTGGCTTTGCCTGGGTGATAGTGTATTTCCAAGTTGTAATCCTTGATCAACTCTAGCCATCTTCGCTGCCGAAGGTTTAAGTCTGACTGTGTGAAGATATACTTTAGGCTTTTATGATCCGTGTATATCTCACACTTGTTTCCAATCAAATAGTGTCTCCAAATCTTAAGTGCATGAACAACGGCTGCTAACTCCAAGTCATGAGTAGGGTAGTTTTGCTCATGTGTCTTCAATTGCCTCGATGCATAGGCTACCACTCGTCCATCTTGCATTAAAACACATCCCAATCCTTGTCGAGACGCGTCGCAGTACACAACGAAGTCCCGGTGGATATCTGGCAAGGTCAGCACTGGGGCTGTTGTCAACCTTTTCTTTAATTCCTGGAAACTTCTCTCACAAGCTTCTGTCCACTTAAATTCCTTGCCTTTCTGGGTCAAGGCTGTCATAGGCCTGGCTATCTTGGAAAATCCTTCGATGAATCTACGGTAGTATCCTGCCAAACCAAGGAAACTTCTGACTTCCGTCACATTGGTTGGTTGCTTCCAATTGGTGACTGCTTCGACTTTGGATGGATCGACTGACACTCCTTCTTCGGTCAGGATATGTCCAAGGAATGCTACTCTATTTAGCCAAAATTCGCACTTGCTGAATTTGGCATACAGCTTGTGTGCTCTCAGCCTTTCCAACACTATTCTCAAATGCTCTTCGTGTTCTTGGGCACTCTTTGAGTAGATCAGAATGTCGTCTATGAAGACAACGACAAATCGATCTAGCTCTTCCATAAAGACCTTATTCATTAAGTTCATGAAATAGGCTGGTGCATTCGTGAGCCCAAATGGCATCACTGTGAACTCATACTGTCCGTATCTAGTGACAAATGCTGTCTTCAGAATGTCTGCCTCTCTGATCTTGAGTTGGTAATATCCAGATCTCAGATCTATTTTAGAGAAATACTTGGCTCCTTTCAATTGATCAAATAGATCATCGATCCTGGGCAGTGGGTACTTGTTCTTGATGGGGACCTCGTTCAGTGATCTATAATCTATGCACATTCTGAGGCTCCCATCTTTCTTCTTTACGAACAGAACGGGTGATCCCCATGGTGATGAGCTAGGTCGGATAAATCCTTTTTCTAGCAACTCTGCTATTTGTGTCTTTAATTCTGCCAACTCATTGGCTGCCATCCGATAGGGTCTCTTTGCTATCGGGGATGTGCCAGGAATGAGTTCTATCATGAACTCTATGTCTCTGTCAGGTGGCATGCCTGGCAGATCGTCTGGGAATACATCAGGATATTCGCAGACTACTGGCACTTCCTCTAGAGGTGTAGCCTCTGTGCTGCACACCATAGGCATGTCTCTTGGCCTCCTCGGTGCACATTCCACTTTAATCCCTTTGTGGTTTACCAGTGAAACTCTCCGAGTGTCACAGGCTATATTGCCCTTGTGTTTACTTAACCAGTCCATTCCAAGGATAACGTCTATTCCACAGGACTGAAGGACTACTAAGTTCGCTAGGAACTCTACCCCACTTAAAAGGATTTTAACCCGTGGGCATCCCAACATGCACTTAATCTCCGCTCCAGGAGATCGGGTTATTAGGGGTTGTTTTAGCAAGACAGTTGGCACACCATTTGTTTCCACAAACTTTGAGGCAATGAATGAATGTGATGCACCAGAGTCAAACAATACTGTTGCAAGTGTTGAGTTGACGAGGTACTCACCGAGTACGACGTCCGGTGCTTCCTCTGCTTCCTGAGCATCAATATGGTTGACCCTTCCACGTCCAAAGGATTGATTGCTCCTACGCTGCTGTCCTGCAGATTGATGTCCTCCACGGCTAGCTCCTGATGCAGCGGTTCTGACGCTGTTTGATTGATGTGGCTGGGTGGGTGCATTGCTCTGGTTCTTGTAAGGACAATTTGCAATCATGTGGCCTGGCTCACGGCAGTAGAAGCAAGTTCTTTTGTCCATGTTGGGTTGAGCAACACTGGAACTGCTCTTCTGTTGACTGCCGGAATTCTGATTGCGGTTTGAGGGTACATAGCTCTGCTGGTTGGATGCTGAGGTCCTGTACTGCATTGTTGGTTGGAACCTTGGCTTCGGAGGAAAATTAGCTCTCTGTCTTTGGTTCCTCTCATTTTGCTTAAACTTCTGCGCATTGAACTTGCGCTTCCGATCATGCTCGATGTGAGAACGAGCATCCTCCAAAAGTATGGCGCGATTCATGAGCGTATTGAAGTCTGGGTAAATGTGGGTAACCAGCTGCATTCTCAAACTAGGGCTGAGTCCCTTCCTGAAGCGGTCCTGCTTCTTCTTATCCGTGTTAACATCCTCTGGAGCGTAACGGGCCAACTTCATGAACTTTCTGATATATTGGGTCACCGTCATCGCTCCTTGCTTCAGAGCGCGGAACTCGTCAGCCTTCATTTCGATGATTCCTTCCGGAATGTGATACCTCCGGAATTCTTCCTGGAATTCCTCCCAGGTGATAGCATCCGCATTTTCTGCTCCTTCTCTATAATTATCCCACCATTCACTTGCTACACCTTTCAGATGGTGAGATGCCAGCAGCACTTTCTCTCTATCATCCGCATGTACCAAATGCAGCTTTTTAGTGAGATCTCTCAGCCAATCATCGGCTGCTAGAGGGTCCTCTTCAACACCCTCGAATGTCGGGGGTCTAAGCCTCATAAATTCCGACATCTTGCTCTGCTGTCCAGGAGCACGATCCAAAAGTCCTTGCGCAATTATCTCCATTAAGCGGGTCTGATTATCCATGACTTGCACAAGGTTTGTGACAGGTGGGGGTGGTGGTATATGACCACCTCTTCCTCTTCCTCTGCCTCTACCTCTGTTCTGCTGTCCTCCACCTCTGTTCTGCTGTCCTCCTATATGAGGAATAACCTCATTCTCTCCTACTTCGGCTTCAACTTCTTGTTCACCCTGAACCATTTCCTCTTCGTGTTCTTCCTCTTCTTCATGGGCATCCTCGTAGATGTCTTCGTTTCTGCCTCTGCCACGTCCTCTGCCTCGGTTCTGCTGTCCTCCACCACGATTACGACCACGTCCAGGGTTCTGGACTTCCTCATGGTCGTCTTCTTGTTCACCACGTGCACGACGCTGGCGTTGTGCAATTCTGTTTGACCGCTTGGGAGGCATCTGTTCCGGTGGGGCGTAGAAAAGGAAAGATAAGAAAACGTCTCTAACGATTTGGAAGGTTGAGGAGAATAAACAAGACAATGGAAAGACGTTCCATCAATCTTGCGCACACAAACAATAAGATCCAGCATCAATACATCAACACAGCACTGCATTTCATAATAACAAAGTTCGATCACACATACCAAAGTCCTTTCTTATTTATATACATGAAAGGACTCGACGAAACCCAGACTACGACAGGACTCACCACAAGGGGAGTTCTAGACCACGACTCTCATCACACAAGTCTCCACTGGAGACAACCCTAACTCTAGACTCTCAACACTACTCGAGACAGCACCTAGCACTAGAAACTAGACACTAACCAAGCTCCTGCGCTACTCCTGTCTAGCGCTCCTCAAGCTCGAAAACCCTGAGCCTGCTGCCACTCCTCGAAAAGATCGAACGGGTCCTGGACTAGCTCGTCCGTGCTGAGCAGGCGGTAGTACTCCTCCAGTGCTGGGTCCGCTGGGTCTGCTGGAGTCGGCGTCGGAAGGCTCTCTGGCAGCTCCTGTGCTGGTGGGGTGTCGTACAGTGCTGGCTGCTCCTGCTCTGCTGGCACGTCCGTCTGGGCAGGCTGCTCCTCGCCCATCACCTCGTCGTCGTCTCCAGGAAGGTCCACGAAGTTCTCCGCCACTGACTCCTCAGTGGGGGCAACTCCGTAACCAGTCTCCTCAGTGGACTGCTCTCTCAGGAGTGCTGCCTCTAACTCGTCGGCCCACTCCATAAGGTCCTGGGTGTCCTCTGAGTCAGTGTGTCCCTGGCTGTCAGAACCTAACCCTGAGTCGCCTCCAGTCGGGTCCGAACCTCCAGAAGTCCAAGAGTCTCCAGTCGGCTCAGTGTCGGGGTCGGAGTCCGTCGGGCAAGCGTAGTGAAGGTGACGTGCTGGTCCTCCGATCCTCGGGGTCATCCTGCGGCGGGGTCCTGCTCCAACCTCGTGAAGCCTCACGTAGCAGCGATCCACCTCTCGGATCAGGTACAGAGCGTCCTCCTCCCAGAGTCTCCTCACAAACTCAAGTCGGGAGGTCAGACGTGCAACCTCCTCCTGGGACGCAGCAAGCTGTGCCTGAGTCTCTGCTAGCTGTGCCTGGGTCTCTCGAAGTCGACGGACGTCCTCCATCCACCTACACACACACAAATTTTGAAAAGAAGGTGAGTACGGGAGAAAATGATTTTATAAACGGAGCACGGGTAGGGAAGTAGAATTTTCGCAAATAGTTTGTATAAATTACTACTCTCTCTCACTCGTTTCCATCCTAAGGGTCATCCTACGGGCAAGTATGGCTCTGATACCACTCTGTCATACCCCATTTTATGAGGTACTTGAATACACCGTATCAGTCCCTGGATCAGTCGCTGATACGGCCATTCTCACAGATTGGCAAATTCAGAGAACATACCTTTTATTTATTACCGAAGATCATTACAAGCCTTTATATTACATAAAGGTCTTTGAAACGGCCAGAGGCCTTACAACTCCACACATTACATCAAGACGGCTGTTGCTGGGAAGCAGCAACGCCACACTTTATTCTACGCAACGGACGGCGGCAGCGGATCCACTCCACAGGCAGCCTTGCGCTGGACGACCCTAATCTTCTTCGCCATCGCCCTGAAAGTCGTATTCTGGTTCTTCTTCTGAAGAGGGGATAGAGATAGGGGGGTGAGTACATAAGGTACTCAGCAAGTCCTACACAAGGGTGACTCCCATGCAAGGGTATTGTCAAGGTGTAGGCTGAAGGTTTTATCAATCGGCCGGAAAGCCAATTTTTGATGCAGGGGTTTGTTTTGAAAATCAAAACAATTTTGCAAATGCTCTAAGTCAAGGTTATTGAGATTTAGTGGGGTTGTGGCCCTGGGGGAGAATAAATCCTTCCCGCCAGTTCCCAAATTTTAGTCGCTGGCAGGCAACCAGCACACGGCTCCAAACCGGCGTTTTTCCGAAAACACACACGCCAAGGAGAACTCACGCCAAAGTCTAATCATGTGACGGCCATGGCTTTCGCGTCGTCCAATACCGTGGAACACGGCTATCCGGATAGATTCGATATCCTCTGCAGAGGGTGTACACTTTCCCCACGAGGGGTGCCAGACCTTCCCACCGTCGTGGGTTGGTAAGACACGCTAATGGTCCCGTACCTGCCTAGTGTCACCACGGTACCACCTCGGAAATTCCGCGACCAGGGGCTTCATAAATAATAATAATCAGGGCCAAAGCCGAACAACTCCTCCTGCCGGATCCGACGCCAATATCGTCAAGACCTTCTCCTGGCTTCCGATTGCACTCTGCCTCCTGGTGGTACCGGGCGATCACTAGTAGGGTGTGGTTCCAAACTCCTCCCATAAAGGAGCCTCGTGGTTGCACTGTGTGCTAGGCCAGACGGTACACGAACCGGTCCTTATACGACCGAAGCAAGCATCTTCAATAGCTACCCTCCAATGAGGGATAGCGTCCCAGAGATAGCCTCCCCACTGAGGACTACCTCGCTTGCTCCCGTCTAAAAACATAACCCCCACTATGGGTTTTCTTACTAATCCCACCCCTTTTATTTCACACACACATCACCAAGTCACACACACATTTTCACACAAAAACATGTGAAGCATATTATTAATTAACACGGTGTGATAAACCTAAGCGGCAATATTATCCAACAATTCATTAGAGATTAATGATGTTGGAACCTAGGGCTAACAAGGATTAAGGATAACAATAGTCAAGGCATGGCTTAACCAATATTAGGTTACTCTAGCATTTAAAATTATTTTAAATGACTATGCAAGATTTATTTGCAAACAAGCTCTAATTGGGATATTTTGTAAACGTAGGATCAATATGATCAAGGTGGTTAGGACTTGCCTTCACCAAAATCTTCTTCCTCTAATCCTTCCTCGTAGTCGGGATCCTCGTACTCCTCGTCGTCGACTTGATTATCTATCGAGCAAATAAAAGAAAATCTAAATCTACCGCTTCACACAATTAAACAATCATTGAAATAAAATGAAATAAAATACCAAAAAAGACACAAGAAGAATGGCTCTGGTGTGATTGGATAGAGGGTGATTTTAGATGAATTTTGGTGCAAAGATCATTTGATTTGGATTTAAAACGAAAAGGATATTGATATTTGAAGTTTAGGGAATATAGTTAAATTAGGGAAGATTAGCTTAATGCAAGCATAATCTTTTCCCTAATTTTCCAGAGGTGCACAAGGGTTGGAAAATGTTTAGAAATGAATTTGGGAATTTTTGGATATTTTTGGGGATTTTTCTGATATTGAAAATGTGCTCGAAATGCAATTCTGTGTAGGTTCTCGGGTGCACGTAGTGTTTTGCTTCGGGTCTGTGTGGCTGACGCGTGGGCCAGCTGGGACCGGGGGTCCCGGGGTTTACTGTGCTGTGAACTCGGTCCACAGAGGTGTGGACCGAGCCGTGCGCGTGAGTGTGGCGCACGGTGCGCCGGGCGCATGGGCGCGGGGAGCGGCTGACAGCTCGGGCCCGCGTGCCAGCGACTCAGCGCGGGTCCGGCGACGTGGTGCGGCGGCTGGGCGCGCGCGCGCGGCGGCGCGGCGCCGGAGTGCTCGCCGGCTGGCGGTGTGGTGGTCGGAGGCGGTGCGGGAGTGGGTGCCGGGACTCCACGTGCGACGGGGAAGGTGGCGGGGGAACATGGTGTCGAGCGCGGTGACCGGAGCGGCGGCGCGACGCGGCCGGAGTACGGCGGCGCGTCGGCGTGCGGGGTAAAACGCGCGCGAGGGCGCGAGTGCAAGTTTGTGACGGGCAGCGTGTGCGCGCGCGTGCGGGGAAGTCGTGCGCGTGCTCGGGCTGACCGGGGAAGGCGTCGCGGTGACCGGAGGTGAAGGGGAAAAGGGCCGGCGCGGCGGTCCTCGGTGAGAGCCGTGCTCAAGTGCGCGCGGAGGATGAAGAAGAGGCGCTAGGGGTGCGGGAAGAAGTGGTGAAGCTCACCTCGAGCTCGGAGTATGTGGGGAGCGACGAAGGAGGCGGATTCGAAGCTCGCCGGAGTTGGTCGGAGTTTGGGGAAAAGAGCGAGTTGAGCTCGGGTGTGCGCGCGGGGAGGTGCGGAGTGACGAAGAAATGAAAAGGGAGAGCTCGACGCTCTTTTTATAGCGGCGCAGAGGCGGTGGCTGGCCGGGAAAATATCCCAGGTTCGCCGGGATATTTTCGCCGGGGCGCGAGGTGCGCGCGGCGCGGGAGTGGGGGACGGGCTGCAGGCTGGCCACGCGGCGTGGAAGAGAGGGAGGGCCCGGGCACGACGTGAAGAGGGCGGCGCGTTGCTTTGACGCTACCGCGGCGGGGAGCTCGAGCTCGCCGCGTTTAATGGCGGGCGGCTAGGGTTTGCTGCTGCCGGTGGTTTGGGGAAGCGGGGCCCGGACGAGAGGAGGAGGGAGAGCGACGCGTGGGCGGCAGCGGGGAGACACAGCGGCGCGGAGCAGATCCCCGGCCGGCACGCCGACCGGTCGGGCGGCGCGGCGGCGCGAGGTAGACGACGGCGTGGGGCCCGCTCGTCAGCGGCTCAGCGGCGCGGGCTGGGCCAGTTGGGCCGAGGCGCGCGAACGGCCCAGCGCGGCGTGGGAGAGGGGAAGGAGAGGGAGAGTTGGGCCGCGCGCGGGAGAAATGGAGAAGGGCGGCCCAGAAGCAAAGAATTGCTTTATCTTTTTCCAGATTTGGGTTTTGGAGGGATTTCGAAAGAGTTTGAATTTGGAGTTTGAAATGGGACTTCACCACTCACTCAAACAGTCAAAATAAAGGCAATAAAACTGCAAATATGCACATGAGGTTTTCATGCATGATTTTATTTCGGAAAAATTTAAATTGAGCCCTATTTGAGTCTAGTTAATTCATTTAAGTTTGGAAATTTTGAAAATTCAAATTTTAGAGTTTATCGTCATGGTCCAAAATTACGGGTACTACAGCGTGGCCCGGTGTTTACGTGCAGGTCAACTTCTAGCCAGCTGGCCTCAGAGATGACGACAAGACTGGCTGACCCAAAAACAGGCGCTAGCTTGGATCTTGAAGTTGTATCCTCAGCTAGATGATCATGGTCCGGCCTCGTCCACAGCCGTGGCAGAACTCGGCGTACTAGCCCTTGGAATGAAAAAGTACTGGATTTTGAATTGCCTCTGTATATGACAAAGCATTCACTGTTGTTAACTGATATAATATTTAAGTTTCAATCTTATTCTTCTTTTTTACTGATAATTAAATGCATTGACGATAAACTATAAAAAAAATATCATGTAATTATTGTACAAATCTGACGTTTTGTTTTTTTTTTTTCCATTAAGATTGCTGGATGGTTGAGTTTGAAGCACGACAGGTTTGGGTATCAACTGAATTGTGAAGGTATGAGAGAGAACGGAGAGAAGATAAGGATTAGTACCGTGCACCAATGGCTGGAGCCCAAAAAGGGACAGCCTAGATTAATACATAATTAGTTAATTATTATAAGTATAATCAATATTATACCGCACATAGGGGAAATATTTTGGTAATGGAAAAAATTCAGAGGTCACTGGGCGAACACGATACATTTGAAATTTTCAAAATTTTGACCAATAAAATTTGAGTTTTTTATATGAAAATGACATGGATATAGTACCGTGGCATAAGAAATCGAATCTGCAACCAAGCAATTAAAAAGAATGGGAGAGAATACCAATGTTAATAGTTGTTTACTGTTTCCTTTGCTTATGGAGGGCAAGAATTTAATGAAATTCAACATTGTTGTATTCTTCGGGATTAGGGATGTATTCTCTCAAGCTGTTCGAAACAAGACTTGGGATCAAAGCCATGCTCTTTGTTAAATTATGTCACCTGATAAGCTTAGTGCACTTAAGATGCCATATGAGCAGATACATGCATGTCCGAAAGGATGCGTCTTATTCAGGAAAGAGCATGCGGAAGCAAAATACTGTCCAAAGTGTGGATCCTCTAGATTCATGGAGGTAGAAGCTGGTGATGGTGGTGATGGACAAAAGAGGCAGCTCACCGGTCCCCGTGAAGATCCTAAGGTACCTTCCGTTCTTACCGAGGATCCAACTGCTTTACATGACCGAGGAATCTGCGAACCAAATGATATGGCACAAACATGGAGTTCGATACAAACCCGATAAGCTTGTACTTCCATCCGATGGTGAAGCATGGAAACATTTTGATGACATTCATGACATCAAAGCTCTAGAGGCTTGTAATGTACGTGTGGCCCTGGCAACAGATGGGTTGTTAATCTATCACTAGGTTGTAGCTTCTTCTGCAGGAACAACGTCACATATTTGACAGAAGCGTGGTTCATATATAGTGGATTGTCAGAGACCTGCATGATGACCCAACATGAATTAAAATGATGGAGAAATCGCTTCCCACCGTAGCCTGTGAATTAGAATGTGAATTATTTATCACATGCAGATACAGTAATACAGACAAAAGGAACCAGATATACTGCACCCGAAGACATAAAAGGAAGCTGCATGCTCTGTTTGTTCATAATTTCATGCGGAGCGCTGAAGCTGGTAATTAGTTTATTACTACCTTTTTGAAACTAAGCTTTATTGTCATATCTACAACAACGGGCTTTGAACTAAAATGAGGAACAAGCACACATTGAAATCTACACAATACTGGATCCAGAATAAAAGGATTTATTTTGTGAAGTACAATATGTACGTGTAGACAACTGCGCAGATAGCATGTTTAGAAAAAAGCAACGCCCACTTATTTGCAACATCACATACGCATGCCATAAACTTTATTTTTGCTTATATAGATGCTCTTATCTATTCGTGCATGCAATGTCATCATCTTAATAACTGGACAAGAAGATTCGTAACTAGCGGTACTTTGAGAGTAACACTATAGATACGACCACATTGGTCCGACAGGCTGCTGACCAGAGCATCTGACCGCCAAGCAGTGAAGCACGAAGATTGCAGCAATGCAAAGATACGAATATCATTCCAGTCGGAAGAGATCGAGTCGGTCCATTTGAGTCGGATCTACGTACAGCATTTTCCTTTGACATACGGTATATGTTAAAGTTTGTTGAGCTGTGCATATTCACGCTAATCCATGCGTTATATGTGCTTTCCTAAAGTATTATCATGGCTTATTTATTTATTTATTTACGCTAATCCATCGAATGGGGCCGTTCCTCCATGCGCCAGCAAACATCCGCGCGCGTTGGAGAAGCGGTGAGGGGAGTGGCTGCATGGCGCCACATTGAGCTTGCCCCTTGTACGTACCGCCCCAGGCCAGGGAACCGTGCCGTCGCAGTGCAGGGGGTGTCTCACGCCGCCGCCGTCGCCGGGGGACCATGCCAGCTCGTGCATCAGCGCTCCCAGTGTCTTGGGAGTTGGAACAACCTGAGCCCTGCCCGCCTCCTGGAGCGGCATCATGTACTGCAACTACGCCAGGCCGTTCGCGCAGCCGTGGAACTTGCGGAGGCCCGCCGGCACTGCAGCCGGAACCTTGTGCGAGCGGCGGCGGCGGCGGCGAAGCAGACGGTCCAGACGTCTACTCGGTCTACAGCCACCGGTGAGAGGACATCTTGCTGAGGACGCGGAGAAGCGAACCGACGCCTCACATTGTCCTAATGAAATACTATTTTGTGCCATAAATCCTAACACTTTTGCATGCCCCAATCTCTTTGAAATTTGAAGAATATGATGCAACTAACGAATTAGAAAACAAACAAGCAAATTAGAAAAAATTTCCATGCATGGCGGTACACCATTAGTTCGCACCAAAGGTTCACTGGATGCTACGTCGACCAGTTGATGGCGGGGTCCACGGTGCCAAAAAGGTCCGGCAAAAGGGGTACCCACTAATTCTTGGAGGTGGTTGGAGTCACCTGAGTCTGCATGCTCCTCCCCGTGCATTTATGGGCTGCGTACTTCCGTTCTTAGACGCCTTGAGGAGAGAAACGGACATCAAGGAGACGGAGGTAGTGGTCTAGCCTTCGCCAACTAATACATTGGTGTGGATTCAATTCAATACAAAATAGTGTACATTTTCATCAACATTCATATTTTGTTCCCAAATATATATCAATCTAATGTATATGGTATTCCAACAAATATAAAATAGTGTACATTTTCATCAGCATTCATATTTTGTTCCCAAATATATATCAACCTACTACGACATTTATTATGATCCATATGTTCACTATACATATTACAAATTATTTATATCAATTGAATAATTTGTGGCACTAGAGGGTACAAAATTCAGAAGCACAATAACAATATCAATTTTGTTATTTTATTAAGCAAGATATATGAAAATAACCATTACTCTAAAATAGGCCAGTAAAGTAATTTGTAACAAAATATCTTTACTCTAGAAACATCTTTCGAATTATGATTCATATGATGTCCTGTTACCTCTTGCTATAGTGGTCTTTTTTTTTTTTTCTTAGAATCAATGTTGTAGAACGTGTGCCCAACACTACTTAATTAATTAACATGATGTATCATATTTGTATGGCAAGATTGATGTTTTGTTTTTTAGGAGTACTTCGATGCTTTCCATAAAAAAAGTTAGTGTGAACCTCAAAGCAATTTCCGTTAACTTTTCTAGACAGAGCAACTTCCGTTAATTTTTTTAGAAACAGCAACTTCCTTTAAGAAATCATGTTTGCACTAATGTCCAAACTAAGCATTGTTGTGTTCTTGGGTAAAGTTATGAGTCAACTCAATATGATAGATAACTAAACTTTCAAGCTCTAAGGAAGATAATCCACTGAGCAGCACCTGGGTTACAATTAACTCTTAGAGATGGGAGAGTGAGACGATGGTTTTTGAAGTGGTAAAAAGTCCATCACCCGGTCCAAATACAAACAGAAGATCAAACCACTCACACTCTCACACACATAACCAAGAACATCTTGTTGGCGCAATGGCAGACGGCTATGGGTGCCTTACAAGAACGTCTTATATATTGGAACCCGCAAGGAGGAGTCATTGTGAGGCTGGGAGTGGCTGCATCGCACCGCATTGAACTTTCGGATGCAACCGAGGCTGAAGTTGTCATCGGGATTCGGGAGTCGGCTCCATCCTGAGTAGCTGAGAGCCTAAGAACATCTCATCCTTCAGATTTGCTGCCTGTTTGGGTTGTGCTTGGTGGCACCAAGCGCATGTTTGGATTGTGCCCTCGTAGGCACGTCGCCTGAAGCATACATCACAACCTCTGGCGCCTGAAATCGAATGCCTGACTGTGATGCCTGGCACAGGCAGATTGGTTAGGGCATCAACCATACAGGCCTCTAGTGCACAAACATCTGTCTTTAGCTCTTAATCTGCTCAACGGCGTTCGGATAGGTGGAGTGGTTACTTCACAAAGTGAGCTAACCAACGTCTACAAATTAAAGTTGTAAGGAGTAGAACATATATAGATGACTTAATAGGAGTTGAGCAGATGTACGCGGGACGACGGCGTACGGCGGGTCCTCCGTCGGCTCCCAGGTGCCGACGCCGAGCGTGAGCACCTCGTGCCCGACGTCGTAGTCGTAACCCCCGCCGCCGCCGGCGTCGTCGACGAAGTCGAATCGCCGGTAGAAGCATCTGGCCACCTTTTAGGTGCCGGTCCAGGGGTCGAATCCAAAGGCCACCGAGACGTTCACCACGACGCTCGGGCTGCCTGGCGGCAGCGCGGCGAACTCCCGGGTGGCCGGGTTGGAGAGGAAGAGCTCCCCGGACGCGGTGGGGACGAGGACAATGCCGTCGCAGTGCACGGGGTTGCCCAAGGCCGTCACGCCGCCGGCGGACCACTCCACCGCGAGCATCAGCTCCGCGCGCACCGGCGGCGGCGATCCGACGCCGCCGCCGGGCGAGACCCGCCGGAATTCCAGCTCCTTGGATCGGGCCTGGCTCCAGTAGTCCTCGAGGCGAGGCTCGCAGGGCATGTCGAGCACGGACGGGGGACCCGCGCGGGAGAGCTGCAGGTGGCGCCGCACGAAGCGAGGGTCTTGCGTCGCCGCGCGCCACGACCGGCACACGGACCTGAAGCGGAAGAGTGCCTTCACGGGGAGGCGAACAAGGATCTCCGAAACCAGTATCTCGTCAGGGATGATTGTGGTGTCTGTACCCGAGGCTACTGAACGCCGGCGTTTCGCCATGGGCGGAAGCGGTGTCAATGTCATCACGCAAAATTTATCAACCGCACAGTCAGGCAGGCAAGTTTTGTGTGCAGATTGGTGGCTGGAACACACGAGCTGGCTCTGGCAGGAACATAATATATCAGCCTCTCTCTATCGAGAAAGAGTACTAGTCGGAGTCCTTCACGGCAACAATTTCGGACAAAGTTCGTAGTCCGAACGTAATCCTTCACGGCAACAATTTTGGCCGTGGCTT
The DNA here is from genome assembly GCA_007726485.1 of Eragrostis curvula. Lineage (NCBI taxonomy): Eukaryota > Viridiplantae > Streptophyta > Magnoliopsida > Poales > Poaceae > Eragrostis > Eragrostis curvula. The sequence goes on along the minus strand of RWGY01000031.1, from coordinate 1,582,716 downwards.
GGAGCTTTGCTAAACACGTCAGCAGAACACGTGCATCCAGAAACAAGGCAAAATTTACAAAGCCTCGTATACTACCTTCATATTACAACAAGCGGTGAAAATTGCGGATGGGAGGAAATAACTGACTTCTGGAGTGACATCTGAATGTGATAAAATTCCCCTCAAGACCAAGTTTCCTGACATTTATGATATCTGCAACGAGCAAAAAGTAAGAGACATCAGCATAATCTGATAAGCCGAAATGGAATCTGGAATAATCTGGGATCTTTTGGATCAAATCCTTATACAATCATATGCACGAGAATGTTGATGATGTTAACTTATTTGGAGGGCAAAAATACCACTAAAAATTAAGATCTGGATGTGACTTATGCAAAAGGAAGTCGCAAGTTGACAAAAAATGTGCCTTCTGCATAGAAGATGAAACCATAAATCACTTGTTCTGCAGATGTACAGTAAGTCGATATGTTTGGGGCATTTTCGGATGTGCCTGATATCATGTTGCAATACTGGACATGGATTAATAATTTTGTGCCGAATGGAAGAAAAATTCACATGGGTGGATCAGTAATCTGCTAAGCAATTTGGAAATCATGAAATGACAAATTATGTTTCGAAAAGATATCTATCCGACCTCTGAAGTGTCCTAGTCATTAAAATACCAAAAACTCCTTAATTTCTATACTATCCTTCTGAAGAAATGTTGGCCTGTCATATCTCAGGATTTCTATAACCTTTGCCAGGCTTTCTACGATGGGAACATTTGTCTACAAAGCATCAATGGATCTTATATAACTCTAGTTCCAAAGAAAGACTCCCCCAAATGACTTCAGACCTATCTCTCTGCTTAATTCTTCCATTAAGTTGATCACCAAGTTGTTGCCTGATAGGCTGCAGCAAATCATTTTACAGTTAGTGCACCAAAACCAATATGCAGCCTGTTTGGTTGGAGGTTTTGCAGCAGGCAGCAGCAGCAGCTACAGTGTTCGCAGTTATTTCTTCAGCAGCAGCTACAGTGTTCGCAGTTATTTTCAGCAGCCTGCCGAACTGGCTGATGGCTTCATCAAAGATAGGTCAATTCATGACTGTCTCGCATGGTCTTTCGAATACTTACACCTCTACAAGAAATTAATCAAGAATAGAAATTGTTATACTAAAACTGGATTTCGAGAAGGCTTTTGATAAAATAGAGCATGAAGATATCGTACAAATCTTGCAACACAAGGGTTTTGGAGCCAAATGGATGCATTGGATTTCAGCTATTCTTAAAATC